>PVJA010021668.1:0-35301 GCA_004027025.1 Myocastor coypus
GGCATTCAGGAGCCTAAGGAAACGGCTGTCCAGTGGCTGAGGGTCCACAGTTACTGAGTGAAAGGGATGGGGGTGGGGTGGGGAATGAGCCCAAGAAAAGACGCTGAGAGACAGAAAATCATTGGTAGGTCAGACTGAGGAGGAAAGGGCACGGAAGCGGCCTTCCCTCCCAGGATGAACAAAGTGTCGCTCGGTCGGTCTCGCTCCAGCCCTGGGCTCCGAGCCTGAGGGCCGTGGAAACAACACTGAAGATCTAAGCCCAGGGCCACTGGAAACCAGGGCCCAGGCCTGTGACCCCTGCCCTGGAAAGTACCGGGAGGGCCGAGGGCACGTGGGCTTGGGCACTAGCCAGCTGGTGCAGACAGCCCTGCAGCCTGGCCCTCCGCCCTGAAGCAGAGAGGGCTGGGGAGTGGGCGGGGAACCGGAGCCTCGAAATTCAAATGACTCAGAGCAGCTCGGGTATCCAGCCCCGCCCACATTCCTGGCCAGCCTTAAAGGGCCAGCTCCTCTGAGGCAGAGGCAGTGCCACCCTGCCCACCCTGCCCATTTTCTTCTTTGATTTTTGCCCTCTGGTCTAGTTGCTCTGAGGCCTGGGCTGGGGCTAATACGGATGACACCTTGCTGATCTCCCTCGGAGCTTTGATTCATTGCGTGCACCTAGCGGACGCAAGCTCAAACGAGCTGCACCGAAACTACTGGCTCAGTGGGATTAAGAAAAGCCTTTCCAAGTGCCTGCCTGGCAAGTGCAAGGTCCTGAGTTGTTTGATCCCCGGTTCCAGAAAGAAAGAAAGAAAGAAAGAAAGAGAAAGAAAGAGAGAGAGAGAGAGAGGGAGGGAGGGAGGGAGGGAGGGAGAGAGAGAGAGAGAACCTTTTCCCTTTTAAAAACAGATATTACTATGCAGGGACTCCTCTAGGGCAGCTTCACCCAGGGTCTCACCATTAGCTCCTTCTAATCTTCATCTCCTAGGCTACGGGTCATCTCCAACACACGCACGCACGCACGTGTATACACGCACACAACGCTGTACCCCTCCCCCTTCCTGCCCTGGCCCCAATCACTAATGGATCAATTGATTGTACTGAGTATTGAAACTAGGGACCCTGTACCGCTGAGCTACACTCTAAACCTTCTTTTTGTACTCTAACTGTGAGACAAAGCTCACTGAATTGCCCTCACTGATGGCCTCAAACTTTCACTCCTCTTGCCTCAATCTTCCAAGTAGCTGAAATCACAGGCACGTGCCACCACCCCCGCCTTATCGTTGAAATCTCCTTCAACACCTCCGTCTGGCGGGTTTCTGGTTGCCCGTGTGGACTTGTGTGCTATTTAAGGTCCTGTCCTAGATCTTCCAGGAATCCAGTTTTCCCATAGACCTGTCCTGTCGCTGGGTTCCTGCGGTAGAAACCCCATCCTGCCCCTGGGCCCAAGGAACTTCACTGAACTTCGCACGCCACCGTGTGGACACTGAAGGCACCGCGTCTTGGGCAGACGGAGCGGACAGGAGCTGCAGGACGCCCCGCACCTTACACCTTACACCTTTCACAGGCCTGGAAAAGCAGCCTCAGTTACAAGCAGTGCAGAGGTGGGGGCGCAGTTCAGGGGCAAAGCAGTCGCCTAACGCGTAGGAGGCCCTGAGTCCACCCCGAGCACTGCAAAAAGCAAATCTAACACAGATAACCATGGAGAAGCGAAGCGAAGCGAAACCAGGCCTGCGGCTCCTGCGCTCCCCGTCCCCCCCCCCCGCAGGAGTACCAGCAGCGGTGGGGGCAGCCCAGCCCTTCTGTGTCCAGCCCGCCTCCAGTGCCAGAGGTCAGCGGCTGGCGCTCCCCAGGGGCCCAGCAGAGGGGTAGCAACCGAGTCTCGTTCATCCCTAGGGCGCTCACAGCCTAAGCCCTGCCTGGCTGTGTTTGGTCTGAGTTGAGCAAAACAGTGCCTGGGAGCTCCACCCCTTTGCAAGGGAAAGTTGTAGGCTGCTCCGTGGGCAAAAGGCACACCTGAGTGCCCTGCCCAGAGGCTGAGTAGGCACAAACTTTGACAGTAGCAACCCCTCTGCAGGGCCCTGCCCCAGGATGACTAGCAGCAGTGAGTGGGCGAGTAAGCTTCAACCTAGGTCCTCTAAGGATAGCTCAGAGGAACAGAAGGCCCTGGGGTGCTCTTCGTTGGCCCTGCTTGACCCAGTGCCTGCCTTAAACTGGAAGGCAAATTCCAGAAGGACCGGGAGACCAGACCTCCCATAGGTGTGAGGCCAGCCTGGTCTCCTCTGCAGCCCCAGGCTTGCAGATTACCACTGGGCTGCAAAATAGGGTGCTCAAGATTATCTGTGGGGGGGCTGGGGAGATAGCTCTGTGGCACAAATGCCTGCCTGGCGAGTGCAAGGTCATGAGTTCGAACCCCGGTCACACACACACACACACACACACAAAAAAAGATTATCTGTGGGGACGCAATTGGAAAATTCAACTTCTTTTCTTAAAGAGACATGGGCTGGGGAGATAGCTCAATAGAATAAGCACCTGCCTGGCAGGCGCAGGGTCCTGAGTTCAATCCCTAATCCCACAAAAAAAAAAAAATTAAAATTAAGATTAAATAAGGATAATGTATAAGATCCTTACAGTACAACAAAGTTGGAAGATTTAGGGGCTAGAGAGATAGCTCAGTGGAATAAGTGCTTGCCTCGTAAGTGCAATGTCCTAAGTCATTCCAGTTACCACCAATAAGTAAATAAACAAACAAACAAATAAATAATTAAAAATTTAAAAAATAGAGGCATAGGGGGCCAGCCAGATAGTTCAGCAGTCTAAAACACTTGCTTAGGAAAGCTTAGGCTGCCACAGGGACTGCAGTTCGATCCCTGGCACCACATGCTATACCAGCCCCACCCCCAGGGCAGGCTGAGCCAACCATAATACAAAATAATAATAATAATAATAAATAGAGGAATAGCCGGGCGTGGTGGCTCACGCCTGTAATCCCAGCACTTGGGAGGCTGAGGCAGGAGGATCGTTGTGAGTTCGAGACCAGCCTGGGCTACAAAAGTGAGCTCAAAGCCAGCCTGAGCTGCACAGTGAGACCCTGTCTCAAAAAAAGACAAAAAATAAATAAATAAATAAATAAATAAATAGAGGAATAACAGGATTTACTAGACAGAACTTAATAAATGGACATTCAAAGAAATAGAGCACAGAGGTTGGGGAGATACCTCAGCAGTCAAAGCACCTGCCTGGCAAGTGTAAGAACCTGTGGCATGCTGTGCTGGCCACCAAACCCAGGTGTGGTGGCACATGCCTACGAGGCTGAGCTGCATAGGGAGACCCTGTACCAAGTAAGTAAGTAAATAAATAAATTTTTAAAAATAAATTAATGTGCTCGCTTCGGCAGCACATATACTAAAAATAAATTAAAATTAAAAAAGAAGAAATAGAATACAGAGCCGGGCGTGGTGGCACACAACTGTAATCTCAGCACTCGGGAGGCTGAGGCAGGAGGATCGGTGCGAGTTCGAGACCAGCCTGGGCTACAAAAGTGAGCTGAAGGCCAGCCTGAACTGCATAGCGAGACCCTACCTCAAAAAGACTAATAATAATAATAATAATAATAATAATAGATAGATAGATAGATAGATAGATAGATATAGTACGGGTCCTCAAAAGGGAGAAGCACCAGAACTTCAATTCCTATCTGTATTTATTTTTTTCTATAATCTTTTCAAATTTTCCTATCTCAGTTGTTTTAAATACCCGTTAACCCAATGAAATATGAATATAACTTATAATGGAAGGATATACATGTACCATGAATGCATCATCATAAAGGTTTCTGTACAAATGCTTGGATTACGCTCTTAAGAATGTTTGGAGACCGCTGCCTTTCAGGATGTCTTGTGGGTTTTTAGAACCCCAAGGATAGCCAGGCATGGTGGCACATGCCTGTAATCCCAGTGCTTGGGAGGCTGAGGCAGGAGGATCAGTGAGAGTTCAAGACCAGCCTGGGCTACAAAAGTGAGCTCAAGGCCAGCCTGAACTGCACAGCGAGACCCTGCCTCTGGTTAAATGGGCCTTACTCTGTCCCCCAGGCTCTCTGATTTTACATGACATACACAGAAATATAGTAACTTGCTGGTTATTTGGGTGCTAACTCAGGTACTAGAGACATCCAATTCTTCTGAAACCTGTTCCTCTCTTCAGTCACCCTATCCATCCACCCATCTACCCACCACCCTATGCCATCTGTCCCTCCTACCAGTCAATGGGTCCGTCCATTCATCTGTCTACCTACTTTGCTGATGCTGATGCAACTGTGATGACCTTCTGAGTCAGGTTCCCTCTTCCTGAGCTGTCACATTCCACTTCTGCTCCTGGTCGCACTGAGCCTAAATTAAGACCATCATTGGGGCCCAGCGGGATGGCTCAGTGGTCTAAAGCGCCTGCGTGGGAAAGCTTAGGCAGCTTCAGGGACCTCGATTAGATCCCCGGCACCACATGCTGCGCCAGCCCTGCCCTCGGGGCGGGCTGAGCCGGCCATAAAAATGAGTGAATAAACAAACAAAGGTTCTGAAACAATATAAATAAATAAAATTAAAAAATTCTTTAAAGAAAAATACCATCATTGTTTTGAGGCTGGGTGATCTGGCTGACCACAAGTCTGTGATCCTCCTGGCTTAGCCTTCCAAGTGCTGGAATTAAAGGCAGGTGCTACCATGTCCAGGTTAGGACTATAACTAATTAAATGAGCCTCTCCATTTCCCGTCTCTCCTGGCTGAATCATTTAAATGACTGCAAATTGCCTGCAGAATCTAGTCTGAATTTCTTGGCCCAAACCAGCCTCCCAAGTGCTGTGATTACAGGTGTGTGCCACGAGATCCCATCTTAAAAAAAAAAAAAATAAGGTGGGGATCAGGCTGTGGGGGAGTTCAGTGGAGAACACTTGGGTTGTGTCTGAGGCTCTGGGGCTTATCCCCAGCACAGCCTCAAAATAAAACAAAAGATGGCTCCTTTCCAGTCTCTCCCCTACTTTCCCCTCCCAGCTAAGCGCACGCTTTCTCTCCTGCAGCCCGGGAACTCTAACCCCACGAGGAACCGGCCCATCAACCTGAACCACTATGCCACCAAGAAGAGCGTGGCCGAGAGCATGCTGGACGTGGCTCTCTTCATGTCCAACGCCATGAGGCTGAAGGCGGTGCTGGAGCACGGGCCATCCTCCCCCTACTACGCCGCCCTCATCGCCCTCATCAGCATCTCCCTGCTGCTGCAGGTGGTCATCGGAATCCTCCTCGTGGTCATCGGTGAGGCGCCGGGCGGGGGCGGGGGCGGGGGCGGGGGTGGGGGCGGGGCCCTGCGTCCCCATGCCAACCTTAGCCCTGCGCTAACGCATCAGCCCTCTGCCCCACTGGGAAGGCAGCTGCTGGCTGACTCCTGGGTTCCTATAGGGTGGAAGTGCCACGCCCCTTGCGGGAGGACCGCCCACTTTGGCTAATGGCAGAGCTCCCTCTTTTATTTTTTTTGGTACTGGGAATTGAATTCAGGACCTTACACTTGCTGGGACTGTGTCACTGACCCTCTCTTTTAAAAATATTTTTATTAGTCCATGTTTGCTGTCCATGTTTGCATTTGTCTGAGCAGGTAAGTCCATGTCCTTAGCACATTTAAATTTTTTATTTTCCTTCCCTCCCCTCCCTTAATCCTTTTCCCACCTGCAAAACATCTATCTCCCTGTTTCCTACTCTTTTAAAAAATTATGTGCACTTTAAAAAAAAATGATTTGGTTGTTACAGGATCTAACTGCACACCTCAGACTCGTAGTGATCCTCTTGCTTTCAGCCTCGTTAGCGCTGGGATTACAGGTGTGCACCACCATGCCGGGACTTTATGGCCAGCTCAGCCTGCCCTGAGCACAGGGCCGGCGTGCCATGCGGTGCTGCAGGTCGAACCACTGTCCCTGCGTTTGCCTAAGCTTGCCTAAGCGGGTGCTTTAGTCCGTTGATCTATCTCAACAGCCCCACTTTGGATTTTTATTTTTTGAGGGGGTTGTCTTTTTGATACAAGGTCTCACTGTGCAGTTAAGGCTGATGTTCAGGGGCTGGGGAGATAGTTCTGCAGACCAAGTGGGTTGCCTGGGAAGCATAGGGTCCTGAGTTCAATCCCCAGTACCACACACACACACACACACACACACACACACAAAGGTTGATGTTGAGCTCACTTTGTAGCCCAGGCTGGTCTCAAATTCACAACAATCCTCCTGCCTCAGCCTCCCGAGTGCTAGAATTACAGGTATGCAACACAGCATCCAGCTACTTTGAGTTTTTTTTACATGAAAAGCTATGTGATAGCTGGGCATGGTGGTGCATGCCTGTAATCCCAGAACTTGGGAGGCTGAAGCAGGAGGATTGGTGCGAGTTCAAGACCAACCTGGGCTACAAAAGTAAACTCAAGACCGGCCTGAACTGTACATCAAGGCCCTGTGTCAAAAAAAAGAAAAAGTCGTGTTATTTAAGCTCAGTTCACTTAACATTATGGTCTGCGGCAGACCACTGTGTGTAAATAGTGCTCCACTGTGTGTAAATGTGTTTTCTCTATCCATTCATCCGTTGGTGGGCATACGGGCCATCTCTAAGCTTTGCCTATTAGGAGCTGTGCTGCCATAAACGTGGTACACATCGCACATGTCACTTTATCACGGTGAATTTTCCAGGATCCAGTGTTGAGAAGAGGAACAACTGGGTCAAGTGCAATGTCAACTTCTAGTTTTTTAAAGAATCTCCTTACTAAGCCGGGCGTGGTGGCGCACGCCTGTAATCCCAGCACTAGGGAGGCTGAGGCAGGAGGATCGGTGCGAGTTTGAGAACAGCCTGGGCTACAAAAGTGAGCTCAAGGCCAGCCTGAACTGCACAGTGAGACCCTGTCTCAAAAAAAAGACAAAAAAAAAAAAGAATCTCCTTACTGATTCCCATAGTGGCTGTCCAGTTTATATTCCCACCAGCATCAAGGGTGCCTTTTCCGATTTTCTTAGAAGATCCCGTTTCAGCATCCGGGGAGTATACCTCGCTCACCCCACGCCACCGCAGCCATGGGAGGGACGCTCCAGGCCGTGCCCCCCACCTGGCTTCACCTCCCTCTCTCCCTGCTGCTGCTCCACAGCTCGGTTGAACCTGAACAACGTGGAAAACCAGTGGCGACTAAACCAACTCAACAACGCCGCCACCGCCCTGGTCTTCATCACTGTGGTTTTCAACATTTTCATCACAGCCTTCGGGGCACAGAAGACGGGCTTCCCGGCTGCCAGGGCCTCCGCGGGTCCCCTCTGAAGCTGCGTGGCTCTTGGTGAGGAGGAACCTGGGGCCCTGCACTCACCTACTTGGGGTTGTGGGGTCCCAGGGCGGCCCTCCGCCCAGGGGGGTCCTTGAAGGCTGAAAGGATTCGTAGAGCCTGCCCTGAGCCCTTTCTCGGGCACTGGTGGCTCCTCCCTCAGCCTGGGCCATAGCCCGCCTGAGACAGGGCATGGGGGACCTGGAGCCTCAGGTGATCCCCACCGCTGGGCAGCTGTCTCAAGGCGCTCCCTTACTTCCCCCACAGGAACCGGGTCCACAGCTGCTTCTGCTTCTCCCTCCCAGGCCTGCAGGGCTGACGGTCTTTTCCTCCGTCCCTGGGAGAGCTTCTAAGAAATGGGCAGGCGCCCTTGACTCCCTCGAAGCACCCGAATCAAGATGTTCCGCTGGGCGAGGTGACCCCTCGGGGTCTGGGGCCCTGAGGGCCACTGGAATTCTATCCACCTTCCTTCCCGGGCAGAATCCCAACTTGAGGTGCTGTTAACCCAGCTCTCTGGCCCCTCTGTCGCCTCTGCTCCAGGCTGTTTCCTTTCTCTAAAAAGAATTCTTTCCCTCCATAAAGGCCTCTGCAAAGCCACCCTGAGTCCATCTTTTCCAAGGCTCCAACCCCAGAGTGGGTGTCTGTCTGCGCGGCGTTCCTTCTGGGTCCTGAAGGACGAGCCAGTTCCTGATGGATCAGACAGGGTGTGATCAGTACACACCGGGAAGGGCTCAGTTCAAAGTGTTAAAAATAAATACAGGATTTATTGAAAATACAGAAATAGCCAGGTGTGATGGTGCACACCTTTAATTCCAGCACTTGGGAGACTGAGGCAGGAGGATTGATGTGAGTTCAAGACCAGCCTGGGCTACAAAAGTGAGTTCAAGGTCAGCCTGAATGGCATAGCAAGACCCCATCTCAAAAGGACAACATATATATATTAATCCCAGCATGGGGGAGGCTGAGAAAGGAGGATCTCTGAATTTGAGCTACCCTAGGCTACCCGAGGACACCTAATGAGTTTGAGACTGGCCTAGGCTACATATTAAGACCCTGTCTCAACCCCCCTCCCCCAAACATACTATTAATCACTTTGCTTCAAAAACACCACTCCCGGGGCTGACAAGGTGGCTCAGTGGACTAAAGCGCCCTCTCAGGCAAGCTTAGGCAAGCACAGGTTCAATCCCTGGCACAGCATGCCATGCCATGCCAGTACCCTCATCAGGGCAGGTTGAGCTGGCCACAGAGTCTGGGCATAATGGTGTACACCTGTAATGCCAGCACTGGGCCGGCTGAAAACAGGAGGATCTGCACAAATTCAAGCTGCATAGTGCGTAGTGAGACCCTGTAACAACCAAATGTATTTTAAAAAAAGATCCTGTCATTCTTACCATTTCCTGAAACAGTTGGGCCGGCGAGATAGCTCAGCGGTCTGAAGCACGGTCTAAAGCGCCTGCTTAGGAAAACTTAAGACAACCACAGGGACCGCAGTTCAATCCCAGGCACCACATGCTGCGCCAGCCCCACCCCCAGGGCAGCCTGAGCCAGCCATTAAAAAAAAAAAAGAAGAGTATCTTTGCAAGGTACGATCAAAAATACAGTGAAGGCTATTGCTGAGCACCATCTCATGGAACTGCAGACACCTTAAAATCATGGCGTCTCCTCCTCCACCCTTCTCACCAGAACCAGAGACTGTGCGTTTTCTGACTCTTTTCTGAAAGTCGCAAGGACCACGAAAGCTGAAAGTCTGAAACTGAAGCAGGCCAGGGAGGCAGCCATGACCACACAGCAGCAGACCCTAGAGAGGCCCTCAATCCCCAGCCAGGCTCGAAGGAGGCCGGAACAAAGTGACAGCTGCGTTTCAAGGGAGGGGAATTAATGGCAATGGGTCTTTTACCACAACAGCTTTTTTAGGAGAATTTCAGCATCCACCCTATTTGTCGATCAGATCTTATAAATGTGTGTGATACTTTTTAAAGAACCTACTATAAATCTTTCTGTATTGTTTTCCTTTGTTTTTTTTAGGGGTGCCAAGGATCCAACTCAGGGCCCAGTCCTTGCCTGGCAGGTGCTTATGCTGCTATCTCCCCTAGCCTTTCTGTGCCTTAAGCACACCTCTAAGAACATAAATTTTGATCTTTGGCCAAGTGTATGTTTTTTTTTTTTCTTCCCGGGTATTGGGGATTGAACTTGTAACCTTGTGCTTCCCAGGAACAGGCTTATGTCACTGAGCTATATCCCCAACCCCCTTTGGCCAAGTGTATGTAAGTGGGAAGTCAGTTTGCGCCTGTGAAGCACCAGGACACCCCCAGTCCAAATAGATTCATTTTTTTGTGATGTGAGGCTAGAACGCAGGACCCCAGGCATGCTAGGCAAGTATCCACCCTGGGCCCCAGCCCCAGCCCCATTTGCTATTTTAGAACAAGCCACACACAAGGGGCTGGGGATTTAGCTCAGCGGCACAGTGCCTGTCTGGCAAGCACAGGGTCTTGAGTCCAATTTCTGCCCCCCCCCACCATCCCCATGTGTCCAGGGGGCCTACAGCCTTTCTCAGCCCAAACACCACTCCCCATTACCCTAAGGAGGTCATTCACTCATTAGAAGGCAATTCTCTACCCTTTCTGAGTAGCAGCACAGAGAACGCTGTCCTTAATAGAGGAGATACCAAACCACCAGCAAGGGTGGATGAGGGCCGGTGCCCTCGATATGGCTACGGAGTTGAGGGACGGAAATAGGATCCTTGGGCCCCTCCGTCTTACCCTCCCACACCATGAATGGGTGACAGGAAAACACAGGAGTCATTGGTTTTCTAAGAAGATGCTGTATTTAATTAATGCCTTCCCTTCCCCCACCCAAGACATTTCCCTACAGAGCAGGGGCCAGGACAGTCCCCTTAAGGCAGACGGTGTGGAAATAACAAAACACAAGGCACTGCTGGCCTGGAAAGCAGGGTGCAGGCAGGCTGGCCAAGCCCCAGCCACTAGGAGAATAGCAGCAGCAGAGATGCGGGGACCAGTTCGGTCTTCCAGTGCCAAGAATGAGAGCTGCCCTAGAGAAAACCCGGCCTCTCGCTGGCCAGCTGTAGCCCTACCTGCTTGCTATGGGCCCTTTCCCGAGGGCAGCCAGCCCAAGCAGGAGCCAGAAGAGGCCACAGCCCAGGGGCTGGGCTAGGGCACCCTGAAGCTACTGCCCCTAGCCTGATGACTTAGAGGAAGGCAGCGATTCTCCGATGCCCCGCAGATCTCAGTGGGCTCCAGCCTCTAGCCCAGCTTCTGTTCTGGGGGAACGCACGTGCCCCAGGCAGGCCCTGCAGCTGCAAATGCTGCCACTGGGCTGTCACATAGTGGACCTTGGGCTCAGCAGAGCAGCCCCCCCACCCCCACCCCACCCCGGAGTCCTCCACACACTGGGGCGGGGACGTTCAGGAGCCAGCACCCAAATGCGACATCGGTGAGTTCAGCAGCAGCCGGAGAAGAGGCCCCAGCCACAAAAAGCATCTGGGGTTTCTTAGTGCAAGACTAGTACGTGACCATCAGGTGACAGAGGGGTGGCCACAGACTGCCAAGGCCAGGGCTACTGCCCTGAAGCTGCTTCTCTCCTCTGGTCTCCCCATCCCTTGCTCCCTCCCCTGGGGAAAGGGCTTCCCGTTCTGTCCCAGGCTCCTAGCTGCCCTTGCCTGTCCCCTGCTTCTGCACGGCTCAGGTGGCAGGGCTCTCCCCACTTCCCTTCTCACCCCTCTGCCGGCCCCACACTCTAGTCTGAGGAGCCCTGCCACAGTCTGTCTGAATCCTCCTCGCACAGCATGTACTCTCCAGAGGCCTCCCGCCCGCCCCACCCCCAGCTGGAGGGGAGGGGCCGTCTCTCTGGTCTCCTCACCCCGCCCGCCACTGTGCAAGGCCACACTGCTTACTGGCAGCAATGGGCGATGGGCCCAATGCCTTCCGGACCCCACCTCTCTCCACCCCAACCCCGACCCCCTGACCAGGGAGGCATCCCTAGCTCTATGCTTTCAGTTCCGAGTGAGGCCTCCAGGAGGGCTTAGATGGGTGCCCTTGGGGTGGCCAGTAGCCTGGTGGCTCTACCTGGAGAGGTGCGTGCTTGGCAGCTTCAGAACTGCTGCACAGAAGCCCAGCACTGCTAGACGGGACAGTACCCAAGGGCCACACTGCAGCACCCAAGTAGGCCTGAGGTTTGCGAGTAGGGACACTCCCCCCCCCCAACAACCCTCCCCCAGCGGATGCCAGGTCTGTATTTCAGTTCAGGGCAACGCTTCTCATGGCAAGCTCAGGGGGACACCAGAATGCACCTCCAGGCAGGAGGACAGGACTGTGTGCACAGGTGTCTTTTCCCTGCCCTCTGCGTGCCATCTTCTCAGGAGCCGTCCATCCGTCCATCCATCCATCGGCTGAGCGAGGGGCAGAGGGGCCCTGGCACCACTCTCCACTGCAGAGCAGCTCCCGGTGGAGAGGAGCTCAGCACCAAGGCCTCGTGGGCCCAGGCGTCCTCTGCCCCCATCTTCCCTCGCCTCTGTAGGAAGCAGGGCACAGGAAGCGGCCCCCAGTCAAGGAGCCTCAGGGTGGACCTCACGGCACCTTCACCTGGCGGCGGTTCCACATGCCTCTCTTGGAATGGAAGTGATGGAAGAAGTTCCTGAGGGAGAGACGCTCCACCTCCAGGCCTGCTTGGAGGATCCTGGGAGGAGGAGGAGGAGGAAGAAGAGGAGCAGAAGGAGGAGGAGGAGCAGGAGGAGGAGGAGGAGCAGGTCAGCCCTCAGCCCTAGGAATGGACCCTTCCACGCAAACCTCGAGCCCTTCCCTGGGAACATCCCACAAGACAAAACAGTGGCCGGAAACCAGGCGGCCAGCTGGGGCTGCAGTGCCGGCCCCCTGCCTGCGCATGGCACAGCATCCGCCAGAGCCTATCCGCCACCTCCAGCAAGGGGACACTGCACATATGCCCATCTCTGCATCCAGGTCCACCACCTCTGGTCTCATCCCTGACACACATACACACAGATGCAGGGATGACGGACACCCAGAGACTGCAGGTCACCTGCTCAGACTCTTGCTCTCCACAGGGCAGAGCCCTGGAGCCACACGGCTCACGCCAGGCCTGCCCTGTCCTGCTCTGTTCTCCTTTCAGCCCACTGGGGACAGCTTCTTTCTTGCTGGGCCCCAGAGAAAGCAAGAAGAGCCGGAAGTACGCTAGAGCTCTGCACAGAAGCATGAGGCTCAGCCTGAAGCCCAAGGGTGTGGTGCTCCAACATGGCGCCTACTTGAAGCACAGCTCCGGACTGCTGCGATCCAGCTGAAACCTGAGCTCCCTTCATTCACTCCCTTGGCTTCCCCCTTCCAGCCTCAATTCTCTTAGAATTATTTCATCACCACCCTTTCCTTTCTTTCCTCCATGAGAAAACCATGAACAGGTTGCCCTTTAAGCCGCTGAGACTTTAGTAAGAGAGGTTGAGGGCAAAACTGCTAACTATTCTCTATGACTTCGTTTTCTTCTCTGAAAAAGGGGGATACTTGGACTCTCCTGCAAAGTACAGGTACCCAGTGCCAGCGACGGGGCCCTGCCCTGGGTCCCAGGAAGGAAGGGCCACCTTCTCTGCCTCCTTCAAGAAGCTTCCAACATTTAAGCCCTTTCTTCCCCTTACCGTCCTCTCTTCCTTCCTCTTGGGATCAAAGCTCAAGGTACCACACTTTCTCCTTCCCGTTCCTCCACTGCAAGCTTCTTTGTCACTACAGGGTTCATCCACCACTATACCCTGGGCTGTCTGATCTTCCCGCCTCAACCCTTTAAGAGCTGGGATCAAGGTGTGCACCACCATCCCTGCAGACGGCAGACTTGTTGAACGAGGAATCTTACACAAACACAGGAAGACGCTTCCTGACCACCACTCATTCTTTCCTCCCTGCCAAGCTTGCAATTTGCAGAGTTGTGTCCCTGTTGGGCCTCAGGCCACACTCCTGCACCCCGGGCCTCCAGGAGCTCAGGGCCCCAGAGAATCTCCCAGCCCTCTACAGCTCTCTTTCTTGCTGGCCCAGGCATCTCTCCCAGTCCTAGCCTAGGTCAACTTCACTCCTCCTCCAGGTGGCGCTAGCGGGAAGAAGAGCTGGTCAGCTCATCCTCTCCACCAGCGCTCCTCCTGCTTGGTGCTGAAATGGCTGCTACTTGCATTTGTATGGCTCAGTGGTTTTTGTTTTTCCTCTGCCAATTTACCCACCTTTAACTTTAGTGTCACACCAGCCCTGTGACCCAGATGGCACGAGCAGGAGCTGAGTGTGAGCCACCCGAGCACCAGGATGTGTGACCTCGGAGCCGCTGGGTTGATCTCTCCCTGTCCCTCCCCCAAGCACCATGCTGAATGGAGTCCTAGTGGCCACAGTGGACACTCCCCGCCCTGTCACCTGTCCAGCAGTTCCCAGTCTTCTCCGCCCCAACGGTCCCGAAACTCCTTGGTGTTCATGCCTCCTATCTTGTCCAGGTCTGATTTGTAGATGCCAAGCAGTCCAAATCCATTCACCTCCCAGTAGCCTGTGGACGGCCAAGAATGCAGTAAGCCAAGCTGGGGCCAGGAGGAGGAGCAGGACGAGGAGCAGGAGGAGGAGGAGGAGCAGGAGGAGGACCACAGAGGCCTGGCTGTGCACCGGAGGTGCTTCTGAAGACAGGGAGGGGTAGCACAGGACGAAAGCTGCCTCCACTGAGCAAACACCTTGCCTATTGGGGGAAGGTCCCGAACTGAGGTTCAGGGTTCAGACAATGCAGAAGTGACCCTGGCTGAACCTGGGCCTGTGGTCAGATACAACGGCAACAGCCCCCAGCCATGATGCCCACAGAGCGTCCTAGGGCCCAGAGGCCATAGGTGAGAGGTGCTGCCCCATTGTCTGACAAGCACATGAGGGGAAGAGGGCAGGAAATGTTCACTGCTATACCAGCTGCTTCGGTGGATGCTCCCCACACTGCCCCCCCCAGGGGGGGGCGGGGTGGTACAAGGGGCTGGCACTGTCAACATGCCCACAGTGAGCTCACAGCTCTGAGGTTAGGAGCCATGCAGGAGGCCCTCCCTCCTCCCCAGCACAGGGCAGGGCTCACCCTCAGGCCACCAAGGGGTGGCCCCGCAGTGCAGCCTCATCACCATGGGGGCAAAGGCCATCTTGCCCTCCACACAGTGCTTCCGGATGGTATCGATGACTCCAGGGGGGAAGTAGATGTGGAGGTCGCAGAGGAAGATGATGCTGTGAGGGTCCTGGGGGCAAAAAGTGGGGTCGCCAGGCTCTCAGGACCCCTCGGAGAACCCTCCGCCTCCACCCTACTTGAATGACCAGCAAACCTACACACGCCCACCGCTGGGCAGATGGCCGTGGGCAGAGCCACGGAGACACCATCAGACAGTGGCACGCCATCGGACGCTGAGCCCTGGACAGCTCAGCAAACGCTCCACTGTCATTTGCTTAGTCCCACACTGCCACTGGGCCCAAAGCAGCAGAGAAGATGGGCCTTGTCGTGGTTTGGGGAAAGAGTTCCCAGAGGACCATGTGTTAAAACACTTGGTCCCCAGACTGTAGAGCGATGGCAGAGGGCGGAACCTTTGGGAGGTCAGGGCCGTGGAGGAAGTGGCCTTGGAAGGGATCACTGAGATGGCGGGCACTTCCTGTCTGTTTTGCTTCTCTGCACCACAAGGAGAAGAGCATCCTCTGCCACCATGATGCGTTGTGCAGCCATAGGCCCAAAAGCGGTGTGGCCAACTCACTGTGAGCCGAAACCATGACTCAAAATAAACCTCCCTTCCTGTTACGATGATTCTCTCTGGTATTTGTTACAGTAATGTGAAGCTGACCAACACACTCCCAGATCCCTATCTCCTCCGCTACGGAAGGGCTGACAACCTTACCTACCACAAAGTTCTCTCTGCCTCTCAGCCCATTTCCTGACCCTTTTCCAGACCACTTACCTTTACCAGGTTGATGCCAGCCTGAAGTCCAGCAGAGCGCTCAAAGTTACCAGTAAGCCTCACGTACTGGTAGCTGCAGAAGGAAAGGACCAGCTGAGGGTGAGGAGTCACTCCCAGGGTCCCCGGAATAAGGGGGACTACAGTAGGATTACAGGCAGGGGAGCCCCAGAAAGAACTGAAGAGTTGAATCCGGGGAAGCTCCTCCCTGGACCTAGCAGCCCTAGGACCTCAGGAAGGAGGCACCCAGGCTGTGCTCTGACGTGGAGCAGGGGGCTAGGGAAGGGGCGTCCTCACCTCCGCAGCCTGGACCTCCTGAGGGCCATCTCAACATCCATGTCCTCACTGCTGTAGTCAGTGATGATGACGCTGAAGTGAGGGTCGCCAGTGACCCGGAACAGGTTCTCCATGTCTCTGATGAACTGCTGTACCCAGCGTGCCTGGTTCTTCACTGCCCCAGCATGCCAGGCAAGAAGAAAGAGCGGTAAGGAAAGGTGAAGGGTTCTGCTCTCAGCTCCCCCCAGGTCAAGAGTCCCCAGCAGGCCCCTGCTGTGAAGATAACACAACTTTCAGTGAGCCTGAAGGAGAGGAACTGCTCCCTGAGAAGGGGCCTCCGTCTTGGGCTCCCTGCCCAGCTGTGGACAGGCCCAGAAGACCCTGGGCTGGGGTCACAGCGTCCCCTTCAGGCTGTGACAGTCAATGTCACTATCGCTCACTATTTCCTGTCCTAGCCCACTGCTACATCCCTGCCTGTCATCATCAAAACCACTTAGGGCTTGGGATGTGGTTCAGTAGCAGAGCGCTTGCCAAGCATGTGTAGGACCCTGGGCTCCATGCCCAGCACCAAAACCCAAAACCACTCTCTCTAGTTCTCTCTGTGCAGTATTTCAACAATGGCTCCAAATGTTGGTCACACCCACCCATGAAACCTTGTCTGAGCTGAAAGAAAGAGCTCCAGCCTTCGAGTGACTATCTAGTCCCAGCTCCTTTCCCTGGCTGTCACCTTAAGGATGCTCCTTCTCTCTGCTGAGCCTCCGTTCCTCTCCTAGGTTCTTAGGAGATCCAATCAGGGGGAATAGGCTGTGCCATAGTAACTGCCCTGCAGAGGCTCACCGGGCACGATGAAGTGGACCACAGCTCGGTGATTCCAGGAGAAGCCCTGGGGCCAGCACAGCTTGGGCTCAGGATCATGGACATCCAGGACATGCCTTCGCCGCCGGCTGTGGGAGCTCCAGACCAGGCCCTGCAGGTTCCGGGCCTCGGTCTCCTCTGCACCAGCGGGGTCGATGCCCTGCCAGCCTCGTGTGGACACGTACTCAGACAGCCTCACCAAGCGCTGGCCTTGGTCCAGCAGCTCAAGCTCCAAGAGGTAGCGGCCCCCACGCAGCTGGTCCTGACGCTTCTCCACATTCACGATGCGCTGTAGCTGGTATCTCCTGCAGCAGACAGGGTGGAGCC
The DNA here is from genome assembly GCA_004027025.1 of Myocastor coypus. NCBI lineage: Eukaryota > Metazoa > Chordata > Mammalia > Rodentia > Myocastoridae > Myocastor > Myocastor coypus. The sequence goes on from PVJA010021668.1 coordinate 16,715, forward strand.
CGAGTGAGTCCTCCCCACAATGCAAGGGCAGCCCCATGTACGGGAAGCCCACTGCCCCATGGCCAGGAAACCCTGGCTTTTGTTCCAGCTTTGCCATTGGCTAGAGGTAGGGATTCCCGACCTCGAGGTCTCACAGCCTCCATCTTCAAATTGCACCACCGAGCTGTGATCACCTCCGTGAGCTTTTGCAGCTCTGAGATCCTAAGGTGACAAAGTGAGTAAGAGGGTCACGGAGGAGAGGCTCCTAGAGAAATTGACCCTCCATAGCAAGCGCGCTCGGCTCAGATGAAAAGTTTGTAAGGCACAGTGGGTTATTAGACAAGTGCTAAGTGGTTGCCTCAGTGTCATGGTAATGAAAATCACAAGCAGTGTGGTAGGGACATAAAAAGCAGACACACAGACTGATGGGAGAGAACCAGAAATCAATGCAGCACCTTGGACAAGAACACACGTTGGAGGCCGGGCGTGGTGGCGCACGCCTGTAATCCCAGCACTCGGGAGGCTGAGGCAGGAGGATTGGTGAGAGTTCGAGACCAGCCTGGGCTACAAAAGTGAGCTCAAGGCCAGCCTGAACTTCATAGCAAGACCCTGTCTCAAACAAAAAAAAAAAAAGAACACACGTTGGATAGAGGACCGTCCTCCTCAGCGGAGGGTGTGGTGGAAAAAGTGGACGTGCACATACAGAAGAGGAACATTAGGGTTCTATTTCTCACTGCATAAAAAATTCATCTCAAAACGAATCAGACATAAACGTAAGGCTTGACACTATGATGCGTCTAGGAACAAACGCAGGAGCTATGCTTTGTTTTGGGACATTCACGAGGCAAAAACTCTTTGGCTACTGCTTCAAAAGCACAGGTAACAAAAGCAAAAGTTGTCAAACAGGGCCAGGAGACAGCTCAGTGGAATAAGTGCTTGCCTGACAAGTACAAGGTCCTGAGTTTGATCCCTGGTATCATCCTCCCCGCCCCCCTACCCCCCCCCAAAAAAAGGAGAGGTTGGCAAACAGCATTATATGAAATTAAAAGGTTTCAGCACAGTAAAGGAAATATTCAACGAAGTGGAAAAACCACCTCCAGAACTGGATTGCAAACGGCTCATTCTGTAAGAGATCAGCATTGACCACCCCTCCAGAGCATAACAGGACTCGCCAAACACACCATCTGCCTTATAGCTATGCAAACAACCTGAACAGATATTTCATTTTTATTTGTCTGTTTGCTTTTGTGATACAGAAGACCAACCCAGGAACACTCCCTCCACCTCTGAGCTATGTCCCCCCAGTTCCCCTTTTGACATTCAATTTGAAGCAAGGTCTTCTGAGTCATTAAATTGCTCAAGCTAGGTGCAAACTGATGATCCTCCTGACACATGCTAACACGCTCATGTCTGTCTGTGTCTGTGTATCTGTCTGTCTGTCTGTCTGTCTGACTGTCTATCTATGTCACCTATCTATCTATCTATCTATCTATCTATCTATCCATCTATCTATCTATCCATCTATCTATCTCTCTATCTACCATCTATCTATCTCTCTATCTATCATCTATCTATGGCTGGCTCAGCCTGTCCTGGCAGTGGGGCTGGTTCAGGTACAGCATGTGGAGCCAGGGATCATACCACGGTCCCTACAGTTGCCTAAGTTCATCTAAGCAGGTGCTTCACTCGTCTCCAATGAAACTCTGATTTACAGCTCTGTGGGACAGCATCCCAGGGGTGAGCTCCAGTACTGCCACTACTACATGACTGGTGAAGAACTGAAATAATTTCTGACTACATGGAAGGAAAAGTTTTAAAGCAATAGCATTATTCATTAATTGGTCACATCAGCTTACTGGGATAGGTGGGCTTTATAACAAATTTATGTGTGACTTAGAGGACAGTACCATCAGGAGTTAGTGTATCTTTCTGCCTGAGAACTTAACATACTTCACTATTTAAAGGGAAAATAAGTTTCCCTTTAAAAAAAGAAATCAAGGAGCCCAGCAGGATGGCTCAGTGGTCTAAAGCGACTGCTTAGGAAAGCGTGGGCAGCTGCAGGGACTGCAGTTCGATCCCTGGCACCACATGCTGCACCAGCCCTGCCCTCAGGGCAAGGTGAGCTGGCCATAAAAATAAATAAACAAACAAAAGTTCTGAAACAAGAAAAAAATTAAAAATTAAAAAAAAAAAAAAAAAAGAAATCAAGTATCATAAAAGTGAATGAATCAGGCTGGCGAAATGGCTCTGTGGTCTAAAACACCTACCTAAGAAAGTTCCAGTAAGCGCTGGGACCGCTGCTCAATCTCTGGCACCATGTGCTGCACCACCCCACCCCAGGGCGGGCTGAACCGGCCATAACACAAATAAATAAATGAGGTTCAAGGAAAATAAAATAAAATCTTAAAAAAAAAAAAAAAAAAAGTGAATGAGTCATAAAACTTTTTTTGTGAAGCTCACTCTATAGTTCAAGCTGGCCTTGAATTCACTGTGTGGCCCAGACTGGCTTCAAACGCATGCTGATCTTCCCCAGACTCCTGAGTTGGGCTTATAAGCATGCGCTGACATGCTTGCTCATCATACAAATGCATGCATGCATTTTTTAATTTCGATTCTACTTTTTGTAGTAGCAGGAGGAGGAGGAAGAGGAGGAGGAGGAATTGAAGCCAAGGCTTTCACATTGAGCTATATTCCCAGCCCTTTTTTAATTTAATTTAATTTAATTTTATTTATTTATTTTTTTTTTTTTTGAGACAGGGTCTCGCTATGCAGGTCAGGCTGGCCTTGAGCTCATTTTTGTAGCCCAGGCTGGTCTCGAACTCACACCAATCCTCCTGCCTCAGCCTCCCGAGTGCTGGGATTACAGGCGTGAGCCACCTTGCCCGGCCCCTTTTTAAATTTTGAAACAGGGTCTCAGTAAGTCACTAAATAGCTCAGGTTGTGGTTGAATCTGTGATCCTCCTGATTCAGCCTCCCAGAGTACAGGGATTGTAGATGTATGCCATCCAGTTGGTTCACTCATTAAATACACTATATTCCACAGTATAAAGGAATGAAGTATATGACATATTCCATAACAGGGATAAACACTAAAATCTTTTACTGGGCTGGGGATAGCTTGGAGGTCTAAGCACCTGTCTGGCAAATGCAAGAACCCAGGTTCGATCCCTAGTACTGCATGATGTGCCTGCCCCGGAACCCCAGGCGCACCATGCTGGCCATAGAGACCAGCAGTGCACGCCTGTAATCCCAGCACTGGGGAGGCTGAGACAGGAGGATCTCTACAGGTACAAGCTGTATAAATAAATAAAACATTTTGCTGTGTGAAAAAAGCCAGATTAAAAAGACTACACATTATATACAGTAAATCTCTGACTTATGACCAGACCAGAACATTCGAGTTGCAAACCTTCATGGCTACAAATGAACTTTTTGCATTATGAACACACATAGACATGAATAAACTTCAGAAATAGCTCAGGTATATACATGATTTGTGTTTGGTTTTAAGCTTTATACTGTAGGGCTCGGCAGGATGGCTCAGTGGTCTAAAGCACCGTCTTAGGAAAGCTTAGGCAGCTGCAGGGACTGAGGTTCGATCCCTGGCACCACATGCTGCGCCAGCCCTGCCCTCAGGGCAGGCTGAGCCGGCCATAAAAATAAATAAATAAACAAAGAAAAGTTCTGAAACAAGAAAAAAAATAAATTCTTTAAAAAAAAAAAAAGAAAGCTTTATACTATATATCTGTGTGTCAAAGGTGTGTAAGACTTGTTTCATCAGAATTACAAATGAATCTGACTTACGAATGATTGGAGACTTACTGTAGTTGCACTCACATGAAATGTCTGGAAGAAGCAAATTAGTAGGGACAGAAGGATTAGTGCAGAGAGGAATGAGGAGAGGGTATGGAGCTTTTAGTTACCTTCTCTTCTTCCTGAGATGGGCTCTTGCTGAGGAGCCCAGACTGACCTGAACCCTGGGCTCAGACAATCCCTAATGCCACCCTCCACCCTCGGGGCTGGGACTCAAGTATGCTGCCATTCCTCGCTAGCTTAAGAGGGGACAGAAATAGTCTGGAATTAGAACCACTCCACTGTACACTCTAAAGTGATAAATACAATGGTATACAAATTTTACCTCCACTCCCCAAAAAGACTGATTGGTAAATGAATGAATGACAGACCAAAAACCCGAAGAACTTTAGTCATATCTCATGCCCTAGCACCTCTAGCCCACAGCTGAAGTGTTTTTTTTGTTTTGTTTTGTTTCTTTGATATTGTGGATTGAACTTAGGACCTTGTACTTGCCAGGCATGTGCTTATGCCACTGAGCTAAGTCTCTGGCCCTCCACAGCTAAAGTGTTGGTGTGAAGCTTTAGCTTTTATTTTGCCTGTTGGCCCCTGTGGAGGAGGCCACAGCTACCAGCTTTCCCAGACCGTATACCACAGACCCTGGACCAGGCACCTGGGAGTCACAAGCTTTGCCTGACAGTGGGACAAAGATCCAACTGGTGCCGAGCACGGCCAGAAGCAGGCCACCAGGGGCTTACGCTGCCCAAGAGCCCAGCTGGGGGTCAAGTTCCTCTCTTCCTGTAGCAGAAGAAACTGCCCCCGGCCTCCAGGGCCCCACTGTCCGGCTGGCCCTGCTATGTCCAGCCCGGGCCCCAAGAGAGCCCTTTACCTTACCCCCGGCTCCTCTGGTTGAGCTTCTTCAAGAAGACCCTTGTGACCTCGAGGGCCTCCTGCTCAGGCAGCAGCAGGTTGCCGGATGTGTTACAGTTCAGGTCAATCCAGTCGGTCCTCAAGGCCTGGAAGTCCAGATTCCGGGCACTGAAGGTCTGGTCCCAGTTGACCACCGGGTCAAACACAGGCACATACTCGAACACCTCACTCATGTCCTCTTCCTCCTCCTCTTCCTCTTCCCCTTCTTCCTCCCCTCCTTCCACTGGTCCATCCTGATCCACAGCTGCCACCGCCTCCTCCTCCTCTTCCCCTGGCCACCCCCCGTTGGGGCCCTGTGCCGCCAACCCATCGCCCTGTCTCTGCTGTGCGATGTAGGAGTCTACTTGCTTCAGCCACTGAGACTGCTCCAGAGTCTTCCCCAGGTTGCTCCCCGGGGGCCTGGACCTCTGAAGGAGAGGTAGGTGCTGTGCCGAGCGCCCAGGGGCCCTGGGTCTCCCCTTGTCAGAGTTTGGGGTGTCTCGGCTGGGTGCAGGGCTGGGCATTCGCGTCCTCTTTAGTTGCTGGAGGCTGTTGCTGCCTCTCCCTGGGAAGGAAGCTGTGGAGTTCTGCTGGGGAAAGGGCGCTCCTGGGTACCCTGCAGGCCGGGCCAGGAGCTTCCGCTGGCTTCGGAGGCGGTAGTCAGTGACGTCCTGCTGGGAGCTGGAGGTAGGCATTTGTTTTCTCTCCTGTGTCTTGGTGTCCTGGCTAAGGGAGGCAGGGGTCTCCTCTGCCACTTCTTCATACTGAGATTCTTCTAGAAGTTCGTCCTCAAAACCTGTTGTTGGTAATAACCACGCTTTACATCAGGAGTTTGCAACCGTTTCCCAGGATACCCAAGACTGCTGGTGACCACCTGTGTGACACACAGAGAGGCAGCCAGCTGGGGACTCAATGCAGGCTCTGCCACTTGCTGTGTGATCCTGGGAGATTGGCTCAGCCTCATTTACCCCTAACTTCTTTATCCACATAAAGGCTCTAAAAACCTGTCTCTCAGAGGGCTAAGAAGATGGAGTGATATCAAATACACAAAGGGCCTGGCAGATCCCTGGTTCCTTTTAGGGACCCAACACATTATCTCAGCCTTGCTTTAATACTAAGAAGAAAGGCCACAGGGAGACAGGGCTTCTCTGTGGTACAGCTTCCACAATGGTGTACCGGGAATGGCAGTACCCCCAGCAGCCCACCTCCTCGAAGGCTGACCCCTGGTGCAGTTCATGAGGGCCACAGCCTACATGGGCCTTGGTAAGGATGGCCACAGTGGGGCAGCAGCCCTCCAGGCTCCTGGGTGCAGGGAGAGGCCTGTAATTGGATGCTGAGCCCCCTGAAGGCAGGGTCTCATGGTCTGAACCTTCCCGGAAGCAGGCTCTGGACACCCTCCCAGCCCGCAAGTCTCTGCTCATTCTGTACCTGGCTGCTGTGGCCCCTGCTTCTCTGGCTGGTCCATCTTGATGTACTCCTGGAAGCTGAACCTGCAGGGACAAGGACATGCGGAAGGACAAGAGGTGCCCTAGACTCAGTCTTAGGCAGAAGGAGGGGTGTGTGTACGTGTGCGGGCGCGTGCAGGTAGACAGATATGCTTATAAGACATGTACAGAAGAACACAGGCTGCTTGGGCTGCAGGGCCCATGCGGCCCTGGTGAGAGCCCTGGCAACTCCCCAACTCCCGCTCTGTCCCATCGGGGGCCACTCACCTGTCCTGGTAGTAGGCATTTTCTTGGTAGAAGCACTTGTTATGGGTCTCCATGTGGCTCAGGCGGGTGTAGTCGTTGGGATAAACAAAGGACAGATGAATCTAGAGGTGGAGAAAGCAGAAGTGGGAGTGACAGGCAGGATCCTGGAAGGAGCCAGGCGGCTGGGACGGGGGCTTCCCAGCGAGCCCCATGAGGGCTGCTCAGGACCTGCCTGTGGGAAGGATGCTTGGAGCACCAGATCAACTACTGAGTGACGTACCCCAGGGTCCCCTTCAACTCAGACTCAGTCCTGAGGCAAGATCCCTAGTGCACACCGCCTCGGCCGCTGTCCCTCTCACGCCCTGCAGTAGCAGCTGAGACCCTTCCCTTCCCCTCTGCCACCCCCACAGCCTGAGCAGCCCCCGCTGATGGCACTGCTGAAACACGGCTTGAGATCGCCGTCAGCACAACCGCTTCCGCATGCGCCCCCCCCACCCGCCGCCGCCGCTCCTGGTGCACCACCCTGCCCCCCCTTCCCTCCTATCTCCAGCTCTCCTAATCATCTCAGGATCCAGGCAGCTCATGTTCGTGCTGCCTCTGGCAGCTCTCAGGTCTCTATAAAGTTCACTTTCCTCATGCCACTGGCTGGCAGCAGGGTGGGACTAAGGAGGCAGGACTGGGCCGTGTGACCCTCAATGCTGACCCTCACTGGAGCAGAGCTGGACGAGAGACCCTTAAGGGCCCCATTCACAGGCTCTGCGGCCAGCTTATCCATGTACCCCGGTCAGCCATCAGGAATCCTGCCCGCGAGGCCAACTGACTGCCAGGCTGAGGCGGGGGAGAGCAGGGAGGCAGCTCAGCCTTCCCAGACAGGCCCTAAGCAGCCACCCCCCCAGTCCAATGGCGCCCAGCCCCAACTTACAAAGCGGAGGCCCTGGTAGCGCTGCAGAGGGAGCCCATCCACCAGGTAGCTGGGTTTGTAGGGACAATCTGGCAGGACGTGGCGGAGATGGGACTTGGGGATCAGAGGCACTGGGGAGAATGAGGGCAGAGGGTTGAAAGGGGAGAGAGACAGAGACAGCACGTCTGGGGCCTGCCTGCTGAGGCAAAGGCCCAGGTCCTTGGCCCTGAGAAGCCACCCTCTTGTGTTCCCTCCCAGCAGCTTCAGCCTATATTCATGGGCTGACGCCACCAAGCCGAGGCTGGCACCACTTCTGGGAGTGCGTGTTCAGGGAGACCTTGGTGGAGAGAGGAGTTAGGACTTGGAGTCACAGCACAGTGTGGGTGGCCCCAGGAAGGTCTAGGGACATCCTTCTACTTATAGCCAGGCCCCAGCCTAGTATAGGGCCATGACTCGGTCTTCTGCCGCCCAAACTCCCTGTGGCTTCCAGCCGTGTTGAATTTTATTTTACCTTATTTTTGTCTTTTTTTTTTTTTTTGTCTTTTCGAGACAGGGTCCCACTGTGTAGTTCAGGCTGGCCTTGAGCTCATTTTTGTAGCCCAGGCTGGTCTTGAACTCACACTGATCCTCCTGCCTCAGCCTCCCAAGTGCTGGGATTACAGGCGTGTGCCACCACGCCCGGCTTATTTTTGTCTTTTTGAGACAGGCTCTTGCTATGCAGCTCATGCGGGCCTTGAAGCTTGCTTTGTAGCCCAAGATGGTCTTAAACTCGCAATGATCCTCCTGCCTCAGCCTCCTGAATGTTGGGATTACAAGCATGAGCTACCATGCCTGGCTTTTCTTTTATTAAGGGAGAGAGTGGAAAACTACTATGTAAACATTTAACAATGACTGGACCAGGAATGTAGCTGAGCTATATATAGAGTACATGGTAGAAGATTCTTACCTAGCGTCGAAAAAAACCAAAACTTCTTTCCAAAGGACAATGGGGCTGGCAAAATTGCTTAACGGACTAAGCACCTGATAAGGCAAGTGCAGGTACCAGGGTTTGATCTGTGGTACCATATGCCACACTGGCCCTGCCCTTGGGCATGCCAAAACAGCCACTGAAACCATGCATGTGGGACACGCTTGTAATCCCAGCACTGGGGTGGCTGAACACAGGAGGATCACTGAGTCTGAGCTGTGTAGTGAGACCCTGGACCAGGTACATTAAAAAAAAAAAAAAAAAAAAGACAACATATTTCTCACTGAATAAACAGAGTAGGAATCTTCTAAAAGACTTGTATTTGTGGTACAGAGATGTGTGAGGACTTCTGAATTCTAAATCTACTTCTTATCCCAGGTAGTGGATATACAAATTCACTCTATAATGTGTTACAGAACTGAACTGCACATTCATATTTTTGTACTCTCCTCTGTCCTTGCTACATTTTCTACTACAAAGGAAAGAAAAGATTTCATGGGCCAGCCAAATAGCTCAGTGGATTAAAGCACCTGCAAGCAGGCAGAGCGGCTGTGGGTTTGATACCCGGGCCTGCCAAGTGCTGGCCCTGCCTCCAGGGTGCCCTGAGACAGCAACTGAGACTGGGCGCAGTGGTATGTGCCTGTAATCCCAGCTCTTGGGAGGCTGTAAACCAGGGGATCATGATGTGTCCGGCCTAGTAGTGAGACCCTGAACACCCTGTAGACTCGTCCCTAAAAAACAAAAGGATTCTGTGGACACTGTGGTAGAATGAAGTCTCCCAGCCTTCCCCGTCAACACCAGGAGATGCGGTGGTAGTATGCGGTCCCCAACAGCGTGACAGCAAGTGGCTGAGGCCTACCTCGGTAGAGCGTGTCCCGGGGATCGGGCCGCAGCATGTCAGCTGGAGGCTGCTCGTCCACGGGGACAGAGCGGGAGGCGCCGGTGTGGCTGGCGGCAGTCTGCGGGATGTGGCCCACTTCATCCATCCTTAAGACAGTCTCATCTAGGACCAGGGGACAGAGCAGAGGGACACTGCAAGTTCTGGACGAATCCAGCTTGCTGCCTCTGAGGGCCCAGGGACAGGTGCGTGACTTCCGTGCTCTAGCTCAGCCCCTCTTACCACTGGCCCTGCTCTGACCAACTGTGGCCTCCACTCATACCCTCCACCAGTGGCATGGCTGGCCCAGTTCTGCATCTCCTCAAATTACTGTACTGCAGATAAGACATTTTTCATTATGCTTGATTTTATATAACCAGCATTTATATCCTCCTTTCCTTTCTTCCTGTGGCGGACTGAACCCAGAACCTGGAGCATGTTAGGTAAACGCTCTACCACTGAGCTATGCCCCAGTCTCCCAGTACCACTGTATTTTACAAGTATTAGTCCATTTCAAAGCTACTTCATGATTCCTGAACAGACTGAGTATCCCTTACCCATAATGCCTAGGGCCAGAAGTGTTTCGCTTTGGTTCACAAACAAAAAAGTATGGCAAAATTTTATTCGCAAATGTTTACATAGGGTGACAGACACAACCATAGCCGTTTTCTCCAAAAACTGTAGAACAAATGACGTCTGTGAACGTAGGTGCCACTGTTATCTGTGGAAGCCTTAACCAGTTGAAAATTCCCAATCTACACATTCATTAGGTGCTCAAAAAGTTTAGGATTTCAGAGCATTTCTGATTTGAATTTCCAAATGAGGACTGTCCTATCAGTACTACCAACATTTCCGTCCTGAAGACTTTGGCAGCGACAATGGAAGCCATCTGCCTGTGACCTCAGAAGTGCTAAGCAGGAAAGCCAGCTTTGACCCCAGCCCATCAGCCTCTCGATTACAGCATGCAAAGCGACGATGTCCAAGCACCTCAACCTCTGGTTATTTTTATCCTCCAGCCCACTCTTGCCACCTGTCTGCCCTCTGCCACCTCCGCTCATTTGTCTGCAGCCCTGGCTCGGATGACAGCTCTGCCTCCAGTCCCCAGGGCTGGCTCTGCCTCAGCTGTCCCACTGGTTCGCCTCTGCATGCTGCCATGCTTCTTTTCTTGGTTCATGATGGAACACGTGACCCTCAGCAGCCCTCCTTCCTCCGGTACCACCCCAGAAGTTCACAGCCTCCCACCTCCTGACCTCACCTCCTCCTGCCCTGTCACCAGCAACACCCTCCCAGCAGCGTGGCTGGCACACTAGGTGGCTCCGGTATCACCTTTCCCATTGTCCTTTGCGGGTCTGCCTGTTTTTCCCACATCTGCAATGGAGGCTGCCTACCGATGCTTTTCAGGGTTTTCATGGTGTTAGGATAAGCTAGGCAAGTGCTCTACCACCACTAAACCATACTTCTAGCCCCGCAATTTCTAGTGCAGTTGATGGATATGAGGCTTGCTGAGGGAAAAGTACAACTGAAGAGTTCACTGCCTGCAAATGTCAAGTAGGTGACTATGCATTTGAACAGTGGATACTAACAGGGGCTGGACTCACTGATTTTTTTTTTCTTTTTCGGGACCAGGATTCAAACTCACAACCTTGCACTTGCCAGGCAGGGACTTGTGCCCCTGAGCTATCTCCCTGGCCCCTACTCATGATGATTTTTATTAGTTTATTTGCTTTCCAGTCCTAAGGACTGCCCAAGGCCTTGCACCAAGTTACACCCTCATCCCTTCATTTTATGTTTTGAGCTGAGCATGATTGTGAATGCCAGCACTCAGGAGGCTGAGGCGGGAGGATCTCTGTGAGTTTAAGGCCAATCTAGGCTACATGGTGAGCTCAAGCCAGCTTAAACTACATAGTGAGACCCTGTCTACATTCTTTTTTTTATACTTTTTTTTCCTTCATTTATTTATATTACGGCCAGCTCAGCCCTGGGGGTGATGACACAGCATGCAGTGCCAGGAATCAAGCCTTGGTCTCTTTGGTTGCCTAAGCTTGCCTAAGCAGGCATGTTAGACCACTGAGCTATCTCGCTGGCCCCCCTGTCTATATTCTGAGACAGGGTTTCACTGAGTCCCTATATTGTCCATCTTGAATTTGTGACCCTCATGTCTCAGCGTTCTGGGATTATAAACATGTACCATCACATGTAGCCTTCAGTTTTTGTGCTGTTGAACTCAAGGAGTACTGAGCTACGTCTCCAAGGTTTTTTATTACTGAAGTTTGAGGCTGGGTTTCATTCGATTGCCTTGGACACCCCGGCCTCCTTAGCATAGCCTCCCTACGGTTCTGTTTTCAATGAGGCCCAAATCCCTAGATCCCCGGCAGCTGCACTGAAAATGTCCTTTTTCATGTGACCCGTGAGGGCCCAGGGAGAGTCTAGCATGTTCCCAGAGGCGGTGTGGAGCTTGCAGTGTGAGGCACCAACCCCTGGTACACTCAGGCTCTGGCCCCACCCAGTACCCCTGGGTTGCCCTGCCCCTAAGCAGCGACTCACTCCCCCAAGAAAGCAGTCCCAGTGTGGGCATCCTGGCCCTACTCACTTGTGAAGAGCGACAAGGACACGGAGTCAATGATGGTGAACTTGGCTCCAGGGTCACTCCGCCGCCACTGCAGGGGGAGAGAGGGCGGCTGTGGGAGGCTGGGGGCGCACCCCGGGGCCGGCAAGGCGGGTGGGGCGTGGGGTGCTCACCGCGACCTCCACGTGGTCGGTACCCTCGTCGTTCTGCTTGTGCAGCACCTCGAAGTAGTACCTGCGGGAGGCTGCCAGGCTGCCGGGAGAGCAGGGAGGCCACTGTCATACCTCACCCAGGCTCTTGCCCATCGGGTGGCAGGGTCGCGACGCCCCTCATTAGGGAATGGGAACCCCCGTAACTGTAACTGCAGGCATCTTACAGAACAGCTGTGATTCACACACACACACACACACACACACACACACACACCCCTCGTGCTAAGTGGCGGCCCAGGCAGTCTGGTCTCAGCGCCCACATGGCTAGGGGTGCAGCGTTGCTCTGCGGGCAGTGCCAATCCCAACGCCTCAAGCCAACGCACGCCGCCTTGCGCCCGTGGTCACCAGGTGGCGCTCGGGAGTCTAAAAATTCCTCCCGCACCCAAGACGTCTCTAGCTACTCTACGTAGAAGTCTCGCTCGCCCTTGCCTGGGGACCTTCTAGCAGCCCTGGAGGGCGGTGCTGTCCAGACTGTTAAAGGTGTGGGCATCTCAGCAATGCAAGGACTAGCAGCGCAGTGAGCTGTTTTCTAGGCCTATCACTAGAAAGGAATGTGAGCTTCAAATTATACTGCTCCCAAGCCTTTAAAATGAGGAAGAACAGGCCAGATTCGCACAAGCCACAGACTCCGTGTACTCCAAAAGCGGTCAGAAGGCTGTGTCACGGAGACAGCCCGCGGGCTTTCAAGCAGGAGTGGCTCCAGTCTGAGGAGCCTGGGAGAAGCTGGCCTGTCCCACCCTCCTCACTCACCTCACGGGCTTGGAAATTTGACTCTGAAACTTGCCAAACTCTCCAGGGGCAGTCCACTCCTTCCCACTCTAGGCAGAGAGGGGGAACAGCAAGAAAAAAAAGAAAAAGAGACAAGCAAGAAAGACTCAAAGGATGCCCCTGCCCAGCGGTGTCTTCCGGGCCTCACCCCGGGCCACCCCCCCGCAGGGCTGCTTCTTCACCCTGGCGACCACCCCGCAACACGGGGGACCCCAGGCTGCGCTGACCTACCTGGCCCACACTGGCCAGCAGCTGAAGGCCCGAGACCTGGTCATCACGGCTCAGCCAGAATTCTGCATTGTCATCTGCAGCAATGGCGAACTGGATTTTCCCTGGGGGACAGGGAAGGAAGCGCAGGTGAGGGCAGGGAAGGGTCCGGTTGGGACTTAGGACTGAATTCTCCTTAGAGGGCGTCATGCTCTGGCCCCTCGCAGCACGGTGGGGGTTTCTGGGTCCTTGCAGCAATGTGGCAATGGAGATCACTCCCAGAGACCTGGGGAATCAGCCTGGGGTACTGCATGAGACTATGTGTGCCTCAGTTTCCCTCCCCCAGCTCATGCTGGATTGACAAGGTCCAGTCAGCCCAGCGTAAGCTTACTTTACAATTACTGGGTTATTTGAGGCTTTGGAGGTACCTCACCATCAGTAAAGGGGTGCAAGTAGCCAAAGATGCGGAGGCCATAGTTGGTCCATTTCGGGGATACCGCCAGCTTTCTCAGAGTTGTGCGGATCTATTGCAAGAAAGGGGAAAAACTGTTACCTAGAAGCAGATAGAGGAAACTGACCCACTAGAGCAGATGCGAAAACCAGGAAAGGAATTGGGGTGTGGCAGGGTGAGGGGAGCCCAGGCTGCATTCTAGCTCCCTCTGCCACTTTCTTTACCCAGGCAACCTGGTATTGCACACAACCCACACAGCCACAGGTGGCAGCCCTAGGAGGACCACGGTGAGGGTCTCCACTGAAAGGATGCAGTGGATGACGGAGAAATCTAAAGAACCCCTGCGAGGGAAGCAAGGGAGCTCTTCTGGGCAGAAGACACGAGGGCCCCAGAGAAGAAGGAATGTGGACAGAAAAGAGATGAGAAAAGACAAGGGAGCCGGACAGAGGGAGATTGGGGCAGGAGCTGGTGAGGAGCTGGGGGAAGGGAGGGCAGGCACAGGGCACCATGGGACTCACGTGCGGGTACAGGGGGAAGTGCAGGTTCCTCCGCAGCTGCTGGATGGAGCTGCCACACCAGTCCTCAAACACGTGCATGTTGGCGTGACCCCGGAACTGAGGGCCAGAACAGAGGGAGGTGGTGAGTGTGTGCCTACCCCTGCCCCCGAGTCCCATAAGGAGCCCAGGAGCCCAGTGCACACAGGCCCAGCCCTGCTCTCTGGCAGGCCGAAGCCTACTCCAGTCTACTCCTGACGTCATATTCAGCTCTGCCAGAGGTTGGACCTGACCTGTGCTAAGGGCGTGGCCCCCAGCCTCTGCGACCAGTGGGAGGAAGTTGGGTGTGCCCTTGAAGGGGACCCCAGGACACCATCCCCTTCCCTCTCTGCTTCCTGGATGCCATGAGGTGAGCAGGCTCTTCCACCCTGATGCACCGTGTCACTATAGACCTAAAACCCACAGCGACAGAGATCATAGACTTTTCCTCCTTATCAGTTCGTTAGCTCAGCTATCTTTATCACAAGCATGGTCTGTCATCTAGCCACACACACATACCCCACATACCCTTCCGTTTGTCCCATGCAGAAGCCCCAAGAGAAAGTGGTGGCCATGCCAGAGTAACAGTGACAGAGATGGCACTAGGAGTGGGTGGAGATGGATCTCAGGGAGGGGGTGCTGCTGCCTCTCCTGCCCTGCTCCTCAGCCCAAGGAAGGGAGAGCCCATAGCTGTCCACTGAACCTTACCCACCCAGTGGTCTCTAGTCTGCCTGGGGAAGCAGCTGGGAGAAACCACAGGAGGTCTGTGGGAACTGTCCTGTCACCCCAGTACATGGTGTGGAAGCGGCTGCTGCTCTCAGGTGTTTAAGTCACCACAAGCAGAGACCGAGGCATCCTCCCTGTCCTTAAAGCTGTGGCAGTAAGCAGGGACAGGACTGGGCTACGGAGCCCCTTTCTGCTTTCTGAAGACAGGGCTTCAGCAGGGCCAGTTCTCTGGGTGGGTGGGAGGGAGGGGTGCAACTGAGAGGAAAGGGCATCAGGGATGTTGTCCCAGCTGACCAGAGCTTTAGATCACCCCTCTCTTGTCTCTACTCTGCACTGCCACCTTTCCCTGGAAGAGCGTTTCTGAGCTATGGCGCACGAGGCCTTACGACACTACCCAAACAGGCCCTCTGTCCTTCCTGTTGTGTCCTGTCATCAGGTACCTAAGCCTGAACTGTCCTTAAGAAGACCATGAAGCCGGGTGTGGTGGCGCACACCTGTAATCCCAGCACTCGAGAGGTCGAGGAAGAGGATCAGTGCGAGTTTGAGACCAGCCTGGGCTACAAAAGTGAGCTCAAGGCCAGCCTCAACTGCATAGCGAAACCCTGCCTCAAAAAGACAAAAAAAAAAAAAAAAAGACCATGAAGAGGAGGCTGAGAGCCCCAGATGAGACTCAGACTGAAGGAAGCAGCAAGGGCCTTCTGCAAGGGCTGGGGGAGCAGGGTTGAGAGGGCACAGGGAGCACAGAGGTCCAAGGTGGGCACAGCAGACTCTGAGGAGAGTCACTCCCTGGTCCCTCAGAAGCCTGGCATGTGCCAGCACTCGCCTGGTCAGAGCTCAGAATGTGTGGGGTTGGGAAGTAGCCACAGCTCATGGGAATGGGGGCGGGGGCCTGATGGGAGGTAGTTTAAGGCTCCAGAGAAGGAAAGAATGGGGACATTGTGCTGCTTGTGTGGAAATTCTTCAAGTCCGGTGTACAAGACTCAGTTGTCTCCTCCAAATGGCCTGCTCTCTGGCCCCTCTGGAGACATTCATAGTTCTGAGGCCTAGACATACAGGGGGAGGCCGCGGGGTATAGAGGCCATGGCAGGCGCCCGTCACCAGAGAAGGGTACAGGCCAGAGGCCACAGGGTTCGGGCAGGCAGGGAGCCTGGGGCGCCAGGGGAAGCTGCACAGGGAGGAGGGGGCACGCTGCTCCAGGGCAGGGGCCTCAACGCCACGCTTCCCCCACGCTGGGCTGTGAGCAAGGTGTCCGGGGCACCTGTGGCATAACCCCCCAGCTCTGCCCCGATGGCGATCCCACCAGGACTTGTATCACTCTGAGTTTTGGAGACTACATCTGGAAGGAATGGGGGACCCCAGGAAAACCACACTGGCCGGTGTCCACTCTCTCCCTACCGGGATGGCAAAGGCCCCAGGAAGGCGCCTCCGTTTAGAGCCAGAGCAGGTGCGCTGCCAGCAGCCTCTATCTGAGAGCCTGAGTCCAAAGGACCAGAAAGCCAGGTGTGGCAATGCACGCCCGAGATCCTGGCCCCTTGGGAGGCAAAGGCAGGAGGATGGCCAGCTCCAGGCCAGCTGGGTGACTCAGGGACACTGTGAAGGTGTTTTCCCGGCTCAGGAACAGAAGAAAAAGAGCCGGAGAAAATGTTTTGAAACAGGCTCTTCTTCCCTCAAGCTCTTCTCAAACATTCCCCTTGCAGATCTTCCGCCTTTTCTAAGGAGAGGCAATAGCATCTTTCCCTGTGTTCATCTCTTTGAATGGCAATTATCTGGATGAACAAATGCTTGTAGAAGCTGATCCCTAAGCAATGGGTCCCTAAACTTATTCTAGAAGCACTGAGGACCCTGCACCAGTGAAAGATGAAACAGGGGTCGTGGCTCCGAGGCAGAGCATGTTGGGGGCCCTAGGCTCAAGGAAAGATGAAACAGAAGCAGTCCAGTGTGGCTACAGACGTGCCCAAGTGCTAGCTAGCATCAGTCTCTCAGACCCGCCAACCCAGCAGCCCCAGGGCCAGCTCAGCTCTGGGGCCTCAGCTGCAGAGACACAGGCTGGGGCACAAACCCCAACGCAGCAGCAGGCCTCGGGCCAGACACCTGCTAGGAGTCTGGAGAGGCAGCATCTACTTTGTTCTGTTAGTGGCAGGACTGGGGATGGTTCTAGAACCTGTGCATGTGACAAGCCACACCCCAGCCCTGCTTAACTTTTGATGGGAGAAAGCTCCCCTCTGGAAGGGAAGGAAGCGGGTGCCATGAAGACAGGGATAGCTCTGGAACTGAGGAAGGCCAGCAGCAGTCCATCTAATGAAATCGTCATGTGTGAAATAACCCCACACCAACAGGAGGTCTGTATATGAACGGGTGTGCTGCAGGTTTCTCACTAAGGTGGTCAAGGGTATAGAATATAAGACAAACTGTGATGGCAGTGACTTGGGGCTCTGTAAACAGCAAAGCCTGATCCACACCAAAACTTGTACACAAATAAATGTCCACAGCAGCATATTCAAATCAGCTTCCCCAAAAAAGTGACAACACAAATGCGCCCCACCAGGGGAGTGGATAATAAAAATAAAATGTGATTTGCCTGGGGCATGGTGACAAGTGTCTGTAATGCCAGGACTTAGGAGGCTGAGGCAGGAGGATCATAAGGTCAAGACCAGCCTGTTTCCCATGGTGAGTTCATGGCCAGCTCAAGGCCAACTACATAGTGAGTCCTTGTCTTAACTAATTAGCTAACTAGGAACCTACTGTTCTCCGGCTCAGAAACCCTCATGCCGGGAGAGCCAAGGGCAGGCGGAGGTACATGGGCAGGCTGAAGCCAGAAGAAAAAGGGAGAGCAGAGGGCCATGCAAGCTACTGGCCTGTGTACCACGGGGAGACCACAGAGCAGAACCCAGGAAGGCAGAGGCAGGGAGCAGGTGTACTTGGCAGAGTGCGCGTTCCCATCCAAATTCTGTCTCCCAGTGGCTCTGGCCCTTCCCTGACCAGCAGGTCCCAGGACCAACTCTGAGGGGCCCCCTTGCTCACCCTAAACAGTCTGTGCTGGCTGACTCTCCCTGGCCTGGGATGTTCAGTTCTCAGTCAAGGCCCAGTGTTTCATGAATACAACGTCATCTTTTCTGCTACTTTATGCAATAGCAACTTAGGCAGCCACATGACATTATGCAATACAGCTATCTGCCTCAACAGGAACCGACTTCAAAAATATCACACTAAAGCCAGCCACACAGGATCACATACTGTACAATCCCATTTGTATGGAATGTCCTACTTAGGCAAATACAGACAGAAAGGAGAGACGATTGCCCGGGCTGGGGGATGAGGTGATGGCCAGAGATGATGTTTGTTCCCAGGTAATAAAACCTCCCAAGATTAACCATGGTGGAGGCACCCCTGCAGGTGTTGCAAAAGCACAATTTAACCAGGTGGACAGCATGAAATACCAATTACACCTCCACACAACTGCAAGAAGTTACACAAGCCAGGTGCATGCCTGTGGTCCCAGCCCTTGGGAGGCCAAGGCAGGAAGATCACTGAGACTGTGAGAACCCCCTGGGGCTCAAAGTGAGCTCAAGTCCAGCCTGAACTGCAGAGTGAGACCCCTGTCTTAAAACAAAAAATGTACACAGGACCCTAGGTCTGAGCATCGGCCCTGAGAAAGAAGAATAGGCTGGGAAGGGAAGGGGAAGTCCGAAAAGGGCAGTCTGTGCTCGCCCTCTCCAGGAGCAAGAGGCGCTGCCTTACCACAGCCTGTGGAAGTAGCCTGCCAACATCTGACTGGGCACACAACTATCTGGGGCTGGGTAACAGTGGACAGTGGATCTGTGTACCAACTGGTGAACAAATAGGCCAGCATTAGGGTTTGCTAGTGTCTTTGGATTTGGGTGCGTGTAAGTGGGCCTGGGGAGTTTTTGCTGTTTTATTTCTGTGGTATTAGGGGTGGGACCCAGAGGTTCTTCAGTGCTGAGCTATATCCTCAACCTACTTTTTTTTTTTTTTTTTTTTTTTTTTTTT
>PVJA010021669.1:0-35278 GCA_004027025.1 Myocastor coypus
CTTTCTTTCTTTCTTTCTTTCTTTCTTTCTTTCTTTCTTTCTTTCTTTCTTTCTTTCTTTCTTTCTTTATTGTCTTTTTGAGACAGGGTCTCGCTATGGAGTTCAGGCTGGCCTTGAGCTCACTTTTGTAGCCCAGTCTGGTCTCAAACTCACACTGATCCTCCCGCCTCAGCTTCCCAAGTGCTGGAATTACAGGCGTGCCCATCCATGCCTGGCCAGCCACCTTATTTTTGACAAAGGGGCCAAACATGATTACTAGAAGGAAAATAGCCTCTTTAACAAATGACGCTGGAAAAACTGGCTCTCCACATGTTGAAAACTAAAACTTGACCCAGGGGTATCACCATACAATAAACTAAAGTCAAAATGGATTAAAGATCTAAATGTTAAAAGAGAAACCCTAAACCTCCTAGAGGAGAAAGTCGGAGGATATCTTAAAGAAAGGTAGGCAAAGAGTTCATGGACAAGAATCAAAATGCATGTTTAACACCCGAAAGCATCAACAAATGGGACCTCCTCTGGATGCAAAGTTTTTTCATGCTGAAAGAAATTACCAACAGAGTGAAAAGACAACCCACAAATTTTGAAAAAAATTAACTAATAAGTAATCAGACAAAGGTCTTCTATCTAGAATTTATAAAGAACTAAAAACCATTAGGGTCCCAAAATTCAAAGATCCAATCCAAAAATGGGCATGTGAGATGAACACACACTTCTCAGAGAAAGAAATTCAACAAGCCTATGAATACATGAAGAAATGCTCCATATCACTAGCCATTCATGAAATGCAAATCAAAACAACACTTAGATATCATCTCACCCCAGAAAGAATGGCTACTATAAATAAATCAACTAACGACAAATGTTGGAGAGGCTGTGGGGAAAAAGGAACCCTTCTCCACTGCTGGTGGGAATACAGACTGGTGCAACCATTATGGGAAGCAGTGTGGAAACTCCTTAAAAAACTAGAGCTGGAAATCCCATTCAATCCAGCTATCCCCCTACTGGGAATTTTTCCAGAAGAACTGAAAACATCATATCACAGTGATATCTGTGCACCTATATTCATAGCAGCACAATTTGTGATAGCCAAATCCTGGAATCAACCAAAATGCCCATATGTGAAGAATGGTTGAAAAAAACACAGTATTTTCATAAAATGGAGTATTACTCAGCTATGAGGAAGGATAAACTAGAAGACCTCATATATAAATGGATGTATCTCGTAAGTGAAATAAACCAGACTTACATATGCAAATATTGTATAGTCTACCTAGTGTAAGGGCTCAAAAGAATAAATAAATAAATAAATAAATAAATAAATAAATAAATAAATTTTGGGCGGTACCAGGAATCAACCTCAGTGCCTTGTGTTTTCTGCGTTCTCAACCCCTATAATGCTTTTTAGAAGAATAAAAAATACAAAATGCATTTGGAAGAGTTAAAAAAGTTAATGTTCATTGCAAGTGTTAATGTTTAATTGTTTGATCAGTCTTACATACCTATGTCTGTTGATCTACACTGATTTGATGATTAAAATATGTAAGGCAAACATTGTTATACTTTTCTTGTTTTGAAATTCTGAACTATATGTACTCTTAGTTGTTACTGTTTGTTTCTATCTTTGTTTCTGCTATTTTTACTTTTTAAAATAAAAAAATTAAAAAAAAAATTTCTAAAATAACCCCAAAAAACCAATTTTTAAAAAATTACCCTAATTAAAACAAGTATAGTTGGGCCTGTTTCCCTCATTGTAGTCATCAAGTGCTAGGGATTATATACATAACACAGGCCCTTAGCCTGCTGGGAAAGTGAGCCATACCCACCACCCTATCAGAACCTTCAGCCCAACTTCAGAGAGTAGGAACACTGTGGATGGAGGATGGAGGGGCAGCTTAAAAAAAAAAAGGATTTAAGCTTAGAACTCCAGGTGAGAAATATAATAGTGCAATGAGGATTCCCCCTGGAGATTATGTGTGTGTAAGTTAAGACTATGTTTTCACTGCAGGGATGATAACTGCAATAATTTATAAAAGGTACATGTAGAGATTAATGGATAATTTAGGAGGTAAAATTTAAAGAACCTAGGGATAGACTATTAAGAATAGGGGAAAGTAACTTGTTAAGGTTGATTATCCTATTTCTGATTTATCTAACTGAATAAATTGTACCTATCAACATTAACAAATCTATGGAACTAGAAGAGTTGACCCACTGGATTTGAGGTAGAAAAAATTTGGAGTCCAGTGGGCCACTGAGGGCAAGAGATATATTTTTAAATTTAATAGTATGAAGGTAAAGCTTGAGTAGAATAACATGTTACCTAGGGGAAAAGTTTGGAGAAAACAAAGATGTGGAGTGAAACCTCTTGGTAGGTCAACACTTTATGGCTGAGTAAAAACGATGATGGAAAAAAAAAAAAAAGTAGCCAAAAGGTGAAAGACAGGAAAAGAGCACAGTTTATAGAAGTCAAAGGGGGTAGCGTTTCAAAAATAAGAATGTGATTAATAATATTAACTATTTTACAAGAGGACAGAGAAATTGTGGGTTTCCCTTTATTTCTCTGGAGAAGCAATGGCCAATATGGCCATCATGGAAGAATTACACTTTCCTAGTTAGCAATATCCATCTAAAAACAATATGAGGTGCAGACTATGAAATTGTTCCACTCTGGGGCCAAAGAAAAATTTATGGGTAGATACTCACAGTAAGTTGTAATTTCTATCTTTAAACTTCTAAGTGAGCCTCATTTTTCTAAGTAGCCTGGGCCTCAAGAGTGTTTAATCAGAGTAAACCATACACATGACAAAGAGAAAACCTAACTAGTTCTCCAAATCAATAAAGCTATCCTGGAAAGCACTCCACTGTATTAGTGGTGTATGAAAAACGTTTTCCAAAACAGAATTAAAAATCCTAAGGGCTGAGAACAACAGTTTTCAAACTGGAAGTAAAGTACTTGA
The DNA here is from genome assembly GCA_004027025.1 of Myocastor coypus. NCBI lineage: Eukaryota > Metazoa > Chordata > Mammalia > Rodentia > Myocastoridae > Myocastor > Myocastor coypus. The sequence continues at coordinate 2,961 of PVJA010021669.1, forward strand.
AAATCAAAAGCACAAAAGAGCATCATTAAAATGACATGTTAAACTTAGAGAAAAAAATACATAATTTTATGTTTACATAAATTTTACACTGATTTTTTTAGTACTGGAGGAAATTAAAATCAAATTCTCTCCATTTAGTCTTTTATGTGAATTAGGAAAAAAGAAATGGTTCAATTTCCATCATTCAACTTTAGTAAATATGTAGGAATATGCATATAGGAATGTATGAGAAGAGTGTATAGACCACTGCAAAACTTTGTTTTCTACCCACTAATTCTTCCTCTACCCTAAAAGATTATAACCAATTCTAATTAAAAAAATCTCTTAACTTACACATACTTCAATTTGGTTTACAAATAATCAAGTATATTAATTAAGTGGCAATTAAGAAATGCTATGCTTACCTCCTCCATTTGGTTGACCTGTCGCTGAAACCACTATTTTTAGAAAGAAACAAAAGACAGTTAATGACAAGTTGAATTTCTGCAGAAAAATAAATTTGCACAGACATGTGTACCTCTGAGTCTTCATCCGTCAAGCACTGTTGCTCACCCACACGTCACCCTGCGTGCAGAGCGAGGGGAATGCGGTAGACAGCTAAGTACAAAATGCTTAAATGTTTACAGCAGCAAGTGTGGATTTAAAAAAATACTTAAAAACTTATAAACATTTCCCTTTACATGTATATTTCAATTAAGTTTTACCACATTTAAACCATAATAGAATAAACATACCTTAAACAAGGATTCCAAAATCTGGAAAATAAAGTTTTAATAAATTTACATATATAATTCTTTACAATGTATATTTAATTCAAGTCTTACAAAAAGTGCACTAGTGACTAAATATAAACTTTATTTTTTTAAGAATTTTTTATTTCTATTTTTTTTTTTTCTTGTTTCAGAACTTTTGTTTATTTATTTATTTTTATGGCCGGCTCAGCCTGCCCTGAGGGCAGGGCTGGCGCAGTATGTGGTGCCGGGGATTGAACCGCGGTCCCTGCAGCCGCCCAAGCTTTCCTAAGCAGGTGCTTTAGACCACTGAGCCATCCTGCTGGGCCCCTAAACTTTATAAATCTATAGTTCAAAATCACTTTTATATGTAGAAATGGCATTTTACTGCATTATATACACATAACTGACTTCTATAATAAAAATAATTCTCCATACTTATATATTAATGAGGCATCAAAATAATTACAATAAATTATTTCATTTATTTTCTTAAAATATCTAAGGCATAAGATTGAAATAACTATCAAACAACATTACATTTCTTTTCAAATACAATAATGAAACCATTAACTTTCTAACATGGCTTCTTTGAAATAATTTTATTCATGTTAAAGAGATCAAAATAACAAGATACAAAATATTTATAAATATGCTTCATAAAATAAATACAATTTTACTAGATATGTTTCTGTAAAATACAGTGAATTAGTTTGGATACTGTGAGAGACACTGAGTAAATACACACACCTGAGCATACCTTAGAATATATTAATATTTACCACTGAAAATAGGTATAAAGTTAGTACATATACCAACAAAAAGACTGTCTCATGTTTGTGTAAAAGTTCTGAATTACATTGTTAAAGTAAAACATTACTAAATGTATTTAAGCAGAGAAAAAAATGTCATTTACAAATGATGAAAAATTAGGCTAAAGTTTCTCTTGTGTAACATTAACTCTGATCTGTGATTCAAAAGCTATAGTTCCACATGCCATCGCATCTGCATGACACAGGCATACTGGAGAGCAATGCATGTTCTCAGGCCTTTCTCCAGCCCTCAGGGCTGGCAGGCAACGAGTCCTTTAAATCATTAATTTGGCTGCTAGGTTGGCAGCCACTGACCTAAACCTAAGAGTGTATCTAAGCAAAAAAGGCTTGATCCTCCAGGAAGTATAATGAAATTAATATCCATGTTGGATGAAAAATATTTTCAGACCTATAGGTATTAAGAAAATAATGTTCACTCAGACACATTATCTTGGAATAACATATTTCTTTCCAATGTTAGAATCTCTCTTTCTACTTTAGAACCTGAAGGGGGATACTAACAAACCCGAGCACTCACTATAGCTAGAGTTCTAAGATTATTTTAAACCACCAAGAACGAGGAGAATAGTGTCTTTCTATATGCCAGTTACCTAAATTAAGTTATCTGATATTGTGGAATCCATAATATCACTGATTAAAACAAGCGGAAAATTAAAACTGCTCAGAAATGAAAAAAGCCAACATTGTAGAATTAACTCTAAAGTGAGAAAATGTAAAGTCCATGAAATTTGTGAGGAAAATATTAAACCTCTTCTATAAATTTATGACATCATCAACTAACTGTAAAGACAGAATAAAATTATTTTCATAAATTAAAAAATTTTGAATCACACATTCTGGCCTAGCAATACAAAACAATAAAAATCCTAGAAAAGTGAACATAAGGAAAAAGGATAAACAAAGTAACGAGGAAATATTTTAAAGACTGTTGCTCAGAGGATCAGAGTTCAAAGGTGCCGTTGCACAAAAGCTTCCTAAAGAGAATTTGGCATAATGTTTAAAGATCAGTTAAAAATGTCAATCTGAAACCACAATTCCACATAGACAGGTGCATCACAGAAGTTGAGAAGACGATCTGAAGAAGGACAACTAAACTAAATTTGCTGGTGTGTCAAGAAAGCAGAAAAAGGAATATAACAGCATGGCAAGGCATTACTATCCCTGCAGGGCTCATTTCATAAACTCCAGAAGCAGAGGCCAGATTGAGTAAATGGGCAGAAGTTGAAAAAAATCAACATGTAAGTATAGGGATAATTTTAAGCCAGACTGTTTGGGTAGAGGTAGAGAAAAACAAAATTAGAAAGAAATACGTCATCAAAAGAAGGGTCTCATAAAATTCTGTTTAAAGCCTACAGACTCCTGGAAGATGACAGAGTGGTATGCAGCAAAGAATTAGCTTTCCTGAACTTCCCTTTTCCAGTTACAAGGCTGCATGGTGAGGAGCTTTAGACCCTGCACTAGCGACCATGTCGTCCAAGGGTCCACTGCAGTCTGTGCAAGTCTTTGGTTGCAAGAAGACAACCACAGCTATGGCACACTGCAAGAGGGGCAATGGCCTCATCAAGGTGAACGGCAATCCCCTGGAGATGATCGAGCTGCACATGCTGCAGTGTAAGTTACTGGAACCAGTTCTGCTCCTGGGCAAGGAGCAGTTTGCTGTTGTTGACATCCATGACCATGTGAAGGTGGTGGTCATGTTGCCCAGATTTATGCTATCCGTCAGTCCATCTCCAAAGCCTTGGTGGCCTATTATCAGAAATATGTTGATGAGGCTTCCAAGAAAGAGATCAAAGATATTCTCATCCAGTAGGATCAGACCCTGTTGGTTGCTGCAAATCAAAAATGCTTTTTTTTTTTTTTTAGAACTTTTGTTTTTATTTATTTATTTATTTCTATGGCTGGCTCAGCCTGCCCCGAGGGCAGGGCTGGCACAGCATGTGGTGCCGGGGATTGAACTGCGGTCTCTGCAGCCACCTAAGCTTTCCTAAGCAGGCGCTTTAGACCACTGAGCCATCCTGCCGGGCCTCAAAAATGCTTAGAGGCCCTGGTGCCTGTGCTCATAACCAGAAGTCCTACTGATAAGCTCACCATAAAAATCACCCTTTGCCTTTGTAATAAACATGAAATTTTGAGGTTGCAAGGATAAATAAATAAATAAATAAATAAATAAATAAAATAGCTTCCCTGTTGGGAGGTTGAGCTGGAAATTGATCCTATGTGGGAGGGCAGGGTAAGGCCTCAGTGCCTAAAGCAGTCAGGCTATCTCAGTCTATAGAGCAACAGTGGGGCTGTTTATTCATACTCTTGCAAAATTACTATCAGGAGACATAAAGTTGCCTAGAGACTAATGCTTGAAACTGTCCAGGCAAACTGGAAAGAAGAAAAAGAAGGGGCAATCTGAACTTTCTCACTGGCTTTCTCTCTTGACTCCTGGCTCCTGAGAAAAGCAGGTTGAATCTACAGGGCCACAGTGAAAGTGAGTAACTCCAGAGGCTTTTAGGGAGAAACTCACCAGTGGACTGGAGCAGGGAATGCCATGCAGTACAAAAGCTGGTGAGTGACTTTAGTCCACACACCTGCCATATCCAATGGAGAGAATGCTTGGTAAGACACCATCTCAAGGAGAGGTCAACTAAAGCCCGGAACTCAGAGCAAGTATGGTTTGCTTTCATCTCGGGGGCTCCAAGTGTTCAAGTGTTAATGTCCCACAATGACTGGGTAACAGCCACAGGAGACATCCATGGGTATAGGTGCATGGACTGGCAAGCAAGACACACATAGAGTGCTACAAGCTAAGTGACTTGGGCTGTAACCACATGACTAGAGCGCAGGTTAAGCCTGTGCTTCCATGGAGTTGAAACACTTAGAGCCAGCACTCTTTCATAATCCTACCACCAGCTTACTGGGGTATTGTATGTTGTGATCTCGAGCCAAAAGAAGCGACCAGAAGACCTGATGAAGGTAGCTTCAGAGGTCTCACTGAGATGTGTCTTTCTCGAAGTGAGCCCAGAACTCTAGAAGCATCTCCTTTGTATTTAGGGCATACACTAGAAGAATTACAGGGAGGAGAGGGGATAGTCAGCAACGTCTCAAGTAAGGATGGAGACATCACTCAGGATTAAGCTATTACACCTTTTTAAATCCTAGTTTTCTGAAATCCCTAAGTAACAGATTACAAGCTACCCTAAGCTTTGTTTATTGTTCTTCGCTTCTTTAAGATGCTAGTTTCTTATCTCTACACTGGAGCTTGGGCATCATGCATCTGGGCCCTGACTGCCTCCTTCATCTACCAGCAAGAGCAGAGTCACATCTCACTCTGTACCACAAAATTGCAGACCCTAGAGGATAACCACAGGCTTGAAATCACAGAGCATTTTTTTTTCTTTTTCTCCTTGATTTTTGCTGCTGTTGTAGCCATTGTTGTTTGTTTGGTGGCAATTTTCTGTTGTTCGGTAGTTCTTTGTTCCTGGAGTGCGAGTACTGTTTTTTGTTTTTGTTTCCCCCCCTTTTTATGTATTTAGTGCAGGGCACACAGGGTTTCACTACACAGATTGGACTCATGAACCTCCTGTTTACAGACTTCTAAGTGCTGGGATTATAAGCGTGGGCCACCATGCCCAGTCTGTGCCCAGGGACAGGGCTGGCATGGCATGCTATGCCTGCCTAAGCAGGTGAATTAGTCTGCTGACTCTCTGGTTGGCCCTATTTTCCCCTATTATCCTTTCTTTTTTCATTAGTTTCCTGAGTCTTGAGTAATCTACCCTTGCTTCTACTCTCTTTTTCTTCTTCTATTTATCTATTTTTTTCTTTAAAAATTTTCTTCCCTTAGGGTCAAGTCACTCTCTCAAGTGCATATTCTTATCTGTAATTTTCTGATTTGTCATAGATTTTGTTATAGAAATAAAAATCTTGTTCCTGTCATTAAAGATGGAAAAATATTAGTTATCAGTTTTGTCATTTTCCAGTCTATGTTTGACTCTACTATTGCTGATTGTACTACTTTAGCCACAGTGTCACTGTGATTGTGGTCACTTGCTCTTCCTTGTGTCCTAATACTTCGCTTGTCTAGGGTCATAAATAATACCACAGTTGAGTACCAAAAATTAGGGTACAATGTTTCATCCCTAGAAAACTGAAGGGCAGGATCCTTGATAGTGTGAAAAACCAAAATTCAGCTATGCCTATAAGATATCTTTTAAAAGTAATCATTTAGGACTGGTGAGATAGCTCAGTGATCTAAAGTGCCTGCTTAGGCCAGCTTAGGCAGGCACAGGGACCACAGTTCAATCCCTGGCACCACATGCCATGCCAGTCTCACCCTCAGGGTGTGCTGAGCTGGCAAAAAGTAATCTTTTAATCAGGTCTTCATGCTACTAATAAAATTATTATCAACCTCAACACAGAGGAGAGAAAAAGAGAGAATAGAGAACTAACACACAACCAACCAATAACTCCCAATTCATCCAAGGCAAATCCATGGGGGCATTGAGGAGGAAGAAATCAAGTTAGCCAGCTGAATTTTCTGAAGTGGTAAGAGCAGAACTAACAAAACGGATGAGTGAGTCTGAGCAAAACAAACCAGAAATACGTACCTCAATAATTAAAGAGATAATGGTAATAATGAAAGAAATGGCTAGTGACTCTAGGGTTAATACAGATTAAAAAATAGACAAGCTTAGGAAGGACATGGAAATCATGAGTGCTCAATTTATTCCGTTTTTTTTTTTTTTTTTTTTTTTTTCTTGCGGGACCGGGGATCGAACTCACAATCTTGCACTAGCCAGGATGGCATTTGTGCGATGGAGCTATCTCCCTAGCCCTCAAAATGCTCAATTTAGACAGAAAATTCTCACCCTTAATACATTATGAAGGTGGATTCTTGGGATAGACACAAAAACTAATAAACATCCATATTTAAAGGATACCCCCAAGGAACAGGTATTCCCTACAGAATTCTAGATATCAGGGACAAAGATATTTGCCCTAAGAAATCTACAAGCAGCAATATAGAAAACAAAATAAAATAAAAAGCATAAAATGGAAAGACAAGCCGGGCGTGGTGGCTCACGCCTGTAATCCCAGCACTCGGGAGGCTGAAGCAGGAGGATTGGTGCGAGTTTGAGACCAGCCTGGGCTACAAAAGTGAGTGCAGGACCAGCCTCAACTGCATAGCGAGACCCTGTCTCAAAAAGACAAAAAAAAAAAAAGGAAAGACAAACGAGAAAATTGCAAACAGTTCAGCAGATTAAAGCACTTGCAAGTAGGTACAGGGGCTGGGAGTTCAATCCCCAGGCCTGCAATGCCAGCCTCACCCCTGCAGCATGCTGAGACTAGGCCTGGTAACTCACGCCCATAATCCCAGCTCTTGGGAGCTGGTAAACAGGTAGACCACTAGGAGTCTGATCCAGTGCTATGCTGCTGAGCTGTCTCCTTGGCCCAGAGTGAGGTATTTCAAACCCTGAAAGAAAACAAATTTCAACCCAGGCTGAGGTACCCTGCAAAACCATCTTTCAAAATCAGCTGAGGAATAAGATACTTCCATGGCAAGGAAAAATTGAAATTCATGACCATAAAACCACCTCTGTAGAATGTTCTGAAGGATACATTAGAAAGAGAAAACAAAGACGACAAGCACAGGAACATCAATAGAAAGAAGCCATCGGATAAGCAATTAAACAGGAAAAACAAACAACAACAGGAGCTATAAATACTTTCATCTCACCAATTAGAAACAGACTGAGCAATAACCAATGTAACAGGAAACTGAAATAAAGAAGGGGTTGCTATTCCATTTTCAGGGAAAGTAGATTTTGGCTAGCTGATCAGAAGAGACCAAAAAGGTCACTATACACTAGTTAAGGGGACAATACAAGAAAGAGAAATGCCAATTAGGAGTACATAGGCACCAAATATTGGTACACCAGCTGCAATAATACTTCAGTTCACCAAAGTTTCTTTCAGTTTGGGAACTTTGCCTATGGTGAGAAGCCTTGCTACAGCCCTTTTCCTGGCTCTGACACAAGGTCATGGTTTCCTCTAGTGAAGAATGCAGTCACAGAAAGACCTGTACATGACTGCTGAGGAACACTTTTGCATACTTGCTAGCACTTGCAGTAATGTACATTATTAATCAACCCAGCATGGCTCCAAAGAAAGCGCAGAGTGAGCAGAAAGCAAGTAAAAAGAACACGTAGGCTGGCTATGAAGGTGGCAAGAGCATGCAGAGCAACGACAAAGGTAGCAGAAGCTGCAGAGCCCAAATGGCCAGGCGGTTGTGAAGAAAGTAACGGAGAGTACTGTCTATCTCTTCTGCAGACCACCAGCACTGTTGATAGCACTAGGACAGCGGTTCCTGCTGAGAGCTGTGATAGCATATCTGTTCCCTGGCTCCCCCTGCTTTCTGGCCAAGCTTGTTGGATGGTGGGCATTCTTTTGCTGGTGGATATATCATCACACAGGTGGGCCTAGTTTATTTCACTTACAGGTATGGTGGTGAGTTGCAGCTATTTACTCAGAAAAGTCTTATGTTTATCTTTTATAAGGCTGAGTAGTATTTCTATTATATATTTAAAAAACACATCGTTCTTATCCATTCCTTGGTTGAAAGCCACTTGGGTTGCTACGAAGCTCTAGTTATTACAAATTGTGCTGCTATAAAAATAGGCACACATGTTTTTAATTCTTCTGGGACGATATCCAGAAGGGGAATAGTGGGGTTGAATGCATCTTTCTTTTATGATATGTATTTCGTTCTTTGAGTCAGGTTATAGATAACCTGTTTGTTCCCAAATATTTTTTCACAGTTAAGTGTTTAATCAATCCCCAAATGACTTATATATACTGTCATCACATATCAAATCAATTTTATTTTTCCTTAGATGTAATCAACTGTCTCAAAGGCATAAATTATTGCTGCTGACTTCCCAGAGATCAAATAAATACAAATAAACAAAATGGCAGTTTTAAATAAGTAACTGAGAATTTCCAATGGATATCTCCACTGATATAGAATAGAATCAAGGGCCAGCCAAGTAGCTCAGTAGATTAAAGCACCTGCAAGCAGGCACAGGGGCCTAGGTTCAATCCCTGGGCTTCTCATGCTGGTTCTGCTCTCAGGGCGTGCTAAGATAGCAACTGAGACTGGGTGTGGTGGTGTGCACCTGTAATCCCAGCTCTTGGGAGGCTGTAAACAGGCAGATCACTGAGAGTCCAATCTAGTACTGAGACCCTGACACTCTCTAGACCCTGCCTTAAAATAAAAAAAAGGGAACCAAATAGACAACAGTGTCCAGCTGTAACTTCTCCCTGAAACATTTTAGACCGTAAGCCAAACATTCTGACCTTGCCACCTACTGCTGAGGATCTGACTTCTCACTAGCCTCCCTTTAGGTTCAAATGAGAAGGCCAATCTGTAGGCCCTTAGAACCATAACTGGGTACCTATGTACTTATAGTGGCCCCTGTCCCCCCAAATAACACGCAAAAAGAGATTTGCCTCTGTGACAGTTGATGGGATCTGGTATTTGCTAGGTTCTGGGGGTGACAAATAGCACAGCAATAAGATGAAAGAGTATGCAGTCTGATCAAGAGCACAGGCATTTGCTACAGATGTTCTTCCAGCTTCTTGCAGTGTTATTAGAGATGAATCAAGCTGCAAAGATCTCCAAGAAAAAAAGGAAATGGACCACACAACCAGAATCCCAATTTTTAAAACTGCTTTATGAGGAACTGGATTCTATATGCTTATTGCAGGGTCGTCATATACAAGACTAATCTCAGGGGATAGGGCTAAGAACCATCGCAGTGGTTTAAAATGACATACGGGTTTAAGAATATCTGGAAGAAATAAGTAGCCAAGGTCATTTCCTATATGGGATTACTGTGACAAAAGTGGAGGAGTTGCCATTTTGTCTAATGGGGAGAAAAATTAAAAAAAAATACAAAGAACCTGCAAAAACTTTTAAATAGGAAAATATATTGCAAACAAAATAATAAAAGAAATCACCTGAAACTGATCTTAATAAGTTGAAGATAAAAATTTATCTGATAAAAACCCTGATATGAAATTGATGAAAAGGCTTAACTAAGGTCAGGGGGTGTCATGTTTTGGGGTTTTCTAAGGTGAACATACAGTACAGGACACGTATTTTACAAGATTACTTTTATGATGAATCATGCAAAGAATCATATACCAAGTGTGTAGGAAACCTGTCCACACACTAAAGACCCAAGACTCCAGCTGAGGGCCCGGATCCCATGATAATAACCTGCTTGAGTCCAGATGAAGACTCAGAGCCCATAACAATGTCTCCTACAGGCTTGCTTCATGGATCTGCACTGGGAGGGCCCAAAGGTCAGTGGTGGAAGCTAGAAAGCCTGTGCCAGCAGGATTAAGCAGTTGTGCTAGCAGGCAGAAGGATCTGAACTGGAGCCAGGAAGTGAAACTCAAGAACTGTATAAGAACCACAGATCCACCAAAAGTCTCACAGCTACAATGAGGACAACCATATACACTGTATCGATTATTGTGAATGTACTACTAATGTGTTTTGAAACTGTCACATTGTAATTTCTTATTAAAAGTAATTCTATAAAAAGAAATACAGTAATTCTCCTGTAACAAGTCTCAGAGCAACAGAAATTTATAGTGGCTGAAAAAGAACTCAATATCCCTAATGAAGTTTAGCAAGATAATGATAGTATAAATAATTCAATTAAATCAAGAAAGTGATTCATGGCTTGAATGAGAAATGTAACAAGTAGTTATTGTTTTAAGAGAAACAACCCCAAAATTGGAGCTGAGCAATTCTATGGCTATCACAGAAACTATAGTAGAGAGTTTCAGCAATACACTAGCTCAAGCTGAAGAAAGCACATATCTCTGAAAATGAAAATAAGTCATACAAAACTGTCTAGTCAAAAGAGGGAAAAAAAGAAGGGAAAGAGTGACGATAGTTTGTAGGACTTAAGGGATACCACTAAGTGAGCAATGTCTACACGGTAGGAACTCCAAAAAATGAAGAGACAAAGAGGGAAGAAAGTATACATAATGAAATAACTGTGAAAATTTGTCAAATCGTAAAAGAGATACTCAGGGACATAAAATATATAAAGCACAATGATCCTCAGACAAGTCAAGGACAGGAAGACAAGTTTGAAAACACCAAGAGAAAAGCATCAAGTCACATATAAGATACTCTTATGAGGCCCACCTTGCAAAGAAATATTCACAGAAGTTCTTCAACCTTGCAGAAATGAAAAAAAGTATGCTAAAATTTTTATGGAAGAACAAAAGATCCTAAACAGTAAAAGCAAAAAAAAAAAAAAAAAAAAAAAAAAAAAAAAAAAAAAAAAAAAAAAAAAAAAAAAAAAAAAAAAAAAAAAAAAAAAAAAAAAAAAAAAAAAAAAAAAAAAAATTGAGCCAAAAAGAACAATAATAGAGACATCACATTGTCTCACTTCAAAACGTATTATAAATGATAGTTTATATATAGTATCCAAAGCAGCATGCCTTGTATTGGCATAAAAGTCACACAAACTAATGACATGGAACAAATAGCTCAGAATCAAATCCATGTACCAAAAGTCAATTCAGTTTCTACAAATGTACCAAAGACACATTGGGAAAAGAACAATCTCTTCAATAAATGGGTTGAAAAGGAGTTAATATCCAGAATATTTAAGAAACTTAAACAATTAAACTTCAAAAATAGATGAGTAGACATTTCTTATAAAATACACAAGTAGATCACAGGTGTGTATAAATTGCTCTGCATCATCTATCATTAGGGAAATATAAATCACACACAGTTCATGTTACCTTACACCAGTAAGAATAATAATTATTATTATTTTAATGTATTTGGTTGCTATAAGGTCTCACTATGCAGCTTGGACTCAATGATCCTCCTGTTTTCAGCTTCCCAGTGCTGGGATTACAGGCATATGCGACCACACCAGAACTCCGGCTCCCTCAACTTATCCTGGGGGCAGGGCTGGTGGGGCATATGATGCCAGAGATTGAACCATGGTCCCTGTACTTTCCTAAGCAAGTGCTTTAGTCCACTGAGCTATGTTGCCAGCCCCCAGAATCGCTATTAATTAAAGGAAAACAAATGCTGTTAAACATGTAGAAAAAAAGCAAAACCACAATGTTGATAGTAATGTAAACTAGCACAGCAATTAATGGAAAACAGTATGAAAATGGATTTTAAAAAAGAACTATTTTATGACCCAGTAATGCTAGTCTTCAATATATATTAAAGGAAATGAAATCAGTTTTGTACAGAGGCATCTGTACTCTCATGCCTATTGTGGAAGTAGTCACAGTATCCAAGATACAGAATCAAACCATGTCCACCAAAAGACAAATGGATACAGTGCAGTATATTTTCACAGTGGAACACTATTTGGCCCAAAGAAAGAACTGCAATTTACAATCACATGGATGGATCTGGAGGACATCATGTTAAGGAAGCCACATTCAGATAGCCAAGGCTGCCTGTCACTTGCTGCTTCTGTATTGCTTGCTGCCTTCCTGGCTCCTGCCAGCCAAGCTTGGTTTCTTCTTTGCCATTGCCACCCTGCCTTGGAGTTAGCCAGTTAGGAACTGAAATTCCTACAAACCGTGAGCCAAAATAAACGTTCCCTCCTTTAAAGAAAAATCAAATACTACTTAATCTCTTGGGCATAGTGAGCTGACTAGTGGTTACCACAGGCTGGGAAAGGTAGAGAGGAGGTAAGCTTGGCTAAGGGTACCAAGCTACAGTCAGACAGGAGAAAAATGTTCTAGGGTTACAGTGAACACATAGGGACTACTGTTAAGTATTGTATATTTCAAAATAGCTCAGAGAAAGGCCTGTGAATGCTTTTACCACAAGGAAGTGATACATGCTAGAGGTGGGGGGGCTCGCCAAGTGCCCCAACTTCATCACTACACAACAGGGATATGTATCAAGACAACATACTAGACTACATGAATGTGTACAACGTGTGTCAAGGATGAACCAGAGAATGGAAAATAGGAATGCTTATGAAAGCACGTTCCATGCAATAAGCCATCATGGAAATACAAATGAACATGGATAACAGGCAAAATCAAATCACTGGTGGCAAAGGTTGGTGAGGACACTTAGCAACAGACCTCTTCTTCAGTGCTATCAGAAATGCAAAATGGCGAACATACTCTGAAAGATAACATGGACCTTTCCTGAATCCACACAAATTCCTACTACAAATGATTAAGCTTGCTCTTTGATATTTTCCCAAATGTACTAAAAACTTAAAAAAGAGATATTGGTACAAACTTTATGTATACCTGTCAAAACTTCAAAACAACTATAAGGTCCTGTCCTTCAGTAATGGAAAAACACATTATGAAAAAACTACAAAATATATTATTCTACACTAAAAGGAATGGTACTATCAATCCATAAAAAGGTATGAGTACTGGGGCTGGGGAGATAGCTCCGAGGCAGAAGTGCTTGCTGGGCAAGTGCAAGGTCGTTAGTTCGAACCCTGGTCCCACAAAAAAAAAAAAAAAAAGAAAAAGGTATGAGTACTTAAATAGTAATGTGCAGCTAAATAAACTCAAGTTTATATTACTAGGTGAAAAACAGGTGCACTGCCAAAGTGAACCCTAATGCAAACTATGGAATTTGCATATTGCAGGTGTGTTAATATAGACCCTTAGGCTGGAAAGAAGTGCGATTCTGCAGATGATGGAGGCTCTGACATGTACAGAGTCACTTCTTGCAATCTTCCTGAAAGAATTAAAAGAACAATACCATAGTAACATATGCACATCCATATTTACAGCAGTACAGTTTATAATGGCAAGATCATGGGAACAGCCCCTAACGCCCACCAAATGATGACTGGATAACGAAGGTGTGGTTTGCTCTATGCAGAGTAGTGCTACTCTGCCCTACAGAAGGGCAAGCCTGAGACATTTCTAGCTAAACGGATGTACCTGGAGGTGATACTCTTAAGTGAAATAAGACACAGATATAATTTATCACACATCGCAGTAATAATTAATCATTACTGATTAATGAAATAAACCAGACACACATGTGTAAACACTGAATTGTTTCTCTGGCACAAGAAATGAAAAGTACAAATAAGGACTAAAATATATATAATAGATTTCATGAAATAGGAAGTAAATGTTCAAATGGGAAGGGAACTAGGAAGAGATGGGGAAAGGAAAAAAAAGAGAAGAAAAAAATGATAAGAAAAGACGCAAAATAAAGCAAAGTATTATGGTTTGTGTCTGGATATCCCTCAATTCCTCGTGTCATATCATAGAGTTTGACCAGGCGTAATGGAAATCTTATAGAAAACTGACCAAGAGACATAAATAGACCACTAGAAATATAAAATGGTCTTCAAGCATATGGAAAGATTTTCAAATACTTGCATAAAAGGTATAAATCTATACAAATTTACTCTCTTATTAGACTAGCAAAATTTCAAGAGGCAATAATATACTCAACTGAGAAGACTGGGTAAATTAGTAGTGTAATAATTTCTGGAAACTAAAAGTAATATGCTCCCTTGCTGTAGAAGTTTTCTAAAACACATATCTGACTTTTAGTGTGGAAGATAGATTGGTTTCTGTCTTGTTATATCCAAGTAACAGGAAAAGAACCTATGTAGGGGATCCCTGAACACAGACCATGCATCCTTCACCATGGGTATCCCATGTACCACATTTACCAAGTGTACCATATGCAGACACCAGAGGGCGCTCCAGCACCATGACTTTGTATGGAACCAAAGCTACTGCAAAGGGAGGGCCGAGTAAAAACCCCAAAACCTAGGAGATAAGGGAAAATTATTACTGGGATGCAAGGTTAGTTAAACACACGAAATTAATTACAATAATAATAAAATAAAAAATAAAAAGCACACAGTCAGCTAAATCCATACAGAAAAAAGAGTACCAAAAATCAAATACCCTGTCATGATTATAATAAATCAGTACATGAAGAATATAAACTACCTCAACATAAAAAGATAAAGTTTCACAGCGAAGATCATATACAAGGAAGAGAAGTGAAACTCTTCCTTTGACATCAAGAAAAAGGCAAGAAGACCCACCCACTCTCATCACTGCAATTCACATAGTAGAGGAAGCTCTAACTAGAATAGATAAGAAAAAGAAAACCATACAAATGAAAAAAGTGCAAAGGTAGTTCTGTTCATGAGTGACAGGAGTTTATCTATAGAAACATCTAAAGTTAGCACCCCCAAAAGTTGTTAGAACCAATGAAAATAAAATTGTTCTATTTTATACCCTAACAGTGACATACATAAAAAGAAAATGAAAGAAACAGTATCATTAACTATGGCATGAAAAACAATGAAAAGTACTGAGAATGAATTTAACTAAGGAAGCAAATGGGATCTACAATAAAAATTACAAAACACTGGTTAAAAAAAGTCAAAGATATAAACAAATGAAGACATATTTGTGGATTAGAAGCCTTAAAATTGGTAATATGTTCATACCAAACCAAGCAATTTAGAAATCCAAGGAAATATGTAACAAAATCATAATGTAATTCTTTGCAGAAATAGAAAACAAAATGATGCTTAAAACTAAGAAATCTCAAGGGACTCCCAATAGCCAAGCTAGTCCTGAAACACGACAGAAGTGGCGGCTTCATATTTGCTTCCTTGAAATATGCTATGAAATAACAGTAAGAAAGATAATGTGGCACCAGCATAATCAGATGCACAGACCGGGAGAATGGAGTGGAGCCTGGAAATAAGCTCTTGACTCTATGGCCAAATGGCTTTCCCAAGGGTGTCATGGTTACACAATGTCCAGAATCCTCAACAGGGATGCTGACAACACTGGATACCCACATAAGAAAGAGTGAAGTCAGACTCTTTTATGCCATTCAAAAATTAACTCAATATGGATTGAAGATCTAAGCATAAAGTGTACAATTCATAAACGCTTAGAAGAAAGAGCAGCAGGAATGCTTCTGACCATGGAACTGAGCAATGACATCCTGAGTGAAAAATATTGGCAACAAAATACAGAACAGATGAATGCAACTATATTAAACTTTAATCTTCTGTGAGTCAAAGAAAACAACCAATTTACAGAATGTCAGAAAATGAATACAAATAATGCCATCGGATAAGAGATTATTATTAAAATACAGCAGTGACTCAGTTTACAAATGCAATTTGTTTTTTAATTTTGGGGAAGAAGCCCACCAAGGGACATGGGGTGTGTGTGTTATCTTGGTGCCTTAAATTCTCACTGCTAAAATTCAATAAATTTTCATTCCTTACCACATAAAGATATTTGCGAACAAATTAAGACTCTTTAAGCACTGTTGCTGTGGGCTGTGGCTGTGGCTCAGTGGTAGGGCTCTGAGGCTGCATGAGGCCTGAGGGTTCCATTCCAGCACCAAAGGGAAGAAGGGAAGAAGGGAAGGAGGGGAGGGGTCATGACAGAAGAACTGTTGTGTGTGTGGGGAGGATGACCATGGCTGTGCTTGTTACATGATGCAGAGGTTTCAGATGCAAGCAAAATTTAGAACAACACTGGCCTTTGAGAATTGGTTTGCAAAGAGAAGTGCTCATGAGCCAAGGTATTACTTTATACAAGGAAATCCAACTTAACAAAATTTATTTTAGAATAAGCAGACCATTTTTATACATTTTTCCAAAGAAAATATAAAAATGTCAAATAAGCACAAAAGATGTTTAATTTAATAACACCAGATATTGGGAAAATGAAAAGCCAAAGCCACAATATCTCCTCTTACCTCATAAAATTAAGTTACATGCTTATCAGAAACAAGTTTAAATAACATCAGAAAGATTGGAAAGGAAAAACACTTATAATATGAAAAGCAGTAAGAGTCATATCAGAATACTACTCAAAGGCATAACACAGGACAGTGATAAAAATCAAGTTAAAATGATTAGGAATGATGAGAGAAAAGAATAGGGGAGTCTATGTAAATGGAAATCAAGAATGATAAGTGGTGACTGACACACAGGAGCTGACAATTGTAACACCATTTTGAGAATCTTTGCCATGTAGCAGTAGGCAAGAAAAATTAGTACCTATGGATATAAACATTACGATGAATGAAGTTACATACTGCATTAGAGACTAAACTCAGAAACTTCCATAAAAATAATGTACCATTTAAAGATAATATTATGTAATACAAAAAATACTGCCAAATTCCTGTTGTTTTATTTAATAAAATTTTGTATCATTTCTAATATTTTCTTTTAACATCTTGTAGCTTTTAAAAAAAGCACTGTACCTATTTTTCCATCAAAATTAGAAGACCTAATTAAAAATGAGTCATCATTTTCAACCAATCTAAGAAGACTCTTAGGAATTTCAAAAAGGAAAAATAATCATCATATATTTTTAAATGAATGTGGATTACTAAAACTAGGCACAATATTATATCATTCAAAATAAATGTACATAAGGAAATTCAGGAAGACAAAAATGTTAATAGTAGTTATCTCTAGGATACAGGGTTATGGTAAATTTTATTTTTATCCTTTTGTTTGACTTTATTTATTTATTTATTTATTTATTTATTTATTTATCTTTTTGAGACAAGGTCTTGCTATGCAGTTCAGGCTGGCCTTGAACTCACTTTTGTAGCCCAGGCTAGTCTCAAACTCACACTGATCCTCCTGCCTCAGCCTCCCAAGTGTTGGGAGGCATGTGTGCCACCATGCCCAGCATGTTTGACGTTAATATTACTATTAATTATTACATTATATAACATTACCTCACCTATGTTAAGAATAAAGATAACTAAACAGTGCACTCCAATACATTTACAACTCTTTCAGGGACTGAGTCTAGGCTAATATTTCTGACTGGATGCAACATTCAAGTTTCAACAACGAACGCAAGTTTCGATAACTTGTACTTGCAGTTTACAGTGAATACATACGTGGTGTTCTTCCTTAACTGCTTCTTCAAGCTGAGCTGCAAATTGGGAGCAACATACCAAGAATGAATTCATACCATCTCCAACCTTTTGAAGAGAATAGAAGAAACAAAAAGTTACTCTTATTTCATAAACCAGTTGAGTACGGGTTTATTTCTTTCTATATTTAACTAATGTTTAATAACTTTTGTGTGTGACTTATGTCACCACAAATATGAAAGGCAAGAACCTATGCTTCAAATGTTCTAGCAAATTCTCTCTCAGAGAATTTTGAATTAAGTATGTTCCAGAAGTAATTCATTAATGCTACATCTCTTCTCATTCTCTGCACAACTGAACAAATTCTGACACATAGACCAACACAGATAGATCTCAAAAATGTGATGGGGGAGTGCTAAATAAAGCACAATCTATACCATGTGATTTCATTTATATGAAGTTCTAGGTAAAGTTAAAAGTGTAGTGAAGGATCAGTGATTGAACCCAAGTATAAAAGAACTGATGACAAAGGAGTATGATAAAGCCTTTTTGAATAATGGAAATGTTTCAGGTTTAGTTATAGTAGATATTAACATATGGCTGTAAAGATAAAAAGAAGTAGCTAGAAAGTGGAGAAATCTCATCCTGCTTGTTCTTGGAATGATTTTGATTTTTTTTTTTCAGTAATGGGAACTGAACCTTGGCTCTTTGAACTGAGCTACAATATTCCCAGTACTGTTTTTAATTTCTTTATTTTGAGACAGAGTCTCCTAAGTTGTTACATTTCCCAGACTAGACTAATATTTGAGATCCTCCTGTCTCAGCTTCCCAGAGTATAGGAGGATTGAAATTTCAAGCCCTGCCAGATTTAATGAAGATGCAATACAACTGTTCAAACTTGAAGTTTCAGGTACTGCCGGCACAAATACTGACATAATCAAAGAAAGCAGCTCTTCAGATAAAGCAACAGTAGGAGAGATTATGGATTAGAGAACTTAAATGAAAGTTTCATCCAATTAAAGGTGAGGTGTGGACCAGTTTCAACTCAATTCAATTTTAAGGGAACTGTAAATGATTAGCTTTTTACATATTAATAACCAAGAAAGTAAGATCAATACCAAAAGAAAAACATAGAAGCAAAAACTGATGATTCAAAGTTCAAATTTGCAGTAAGCAATCTTAGAAGTCTATTATTGATAAAGTAATTTTTAGGAAGAGAAATAGAAAAGGCAAACCAGATAGATCAAAGTGAAAAAGTATAAAAACATCTTAAAAGAAGCAAAACTGTAACACTACATGTAAAAATTTTGACATTGGAAGTAGGAAGTTCACTAGATGGAGCTTAATGGTCAACTGGATAGCACAGGGTGATTGAAACGAAGACAGTTGAGGTACACTGTCCCAACAGACAGAAGTACAGAAGTCTCCAAGACAGCATCAAACCTTTTGAGCATATGGATATTACTCGAGTTAAACACCATGGCATTCTATTCATCGTAAGTGCATGTATGTCTGCAGGTTTGAAAAACAGTGGGGCTGTGAAAACTGGCCCTCCATTTCCTCCACCAAAGCAATTTCAACAGTGCTGACAGAAGAGTTTTTACCATCTACTTGGTAGTAGCAGGTGGGACTCCCATCCCCCACTAGCATTATGTTGGTGGGGCCAAGCAAGGAAGAGCACATTTACTCTTGTCTAGAAGTAGCCATTAGAATGCAGCAAGTATGCCTGTTTTTTTACTTCTATTCAGTGTGGTTCTAGTAGCAGAGTAAGTTGAGCCAAGAAAATATTAAACATTCAGATCAGACAGACAGACCTAAAATGAAGATGACATTCTTGTGTAAAGAAAATTCCAAAGAATCCAGAGAAAACCCCTGGAATTAAAAAGTACAGTGAACAATGTTGCAAGATATAAGATCAATAAACAAAATATTAGTGAAATGTCAATATATTCATAATGCACAGGAACTAAATTAAAAATAACACTATTAACAATTACTTCACAAAACTTGAAATCTCAATGTATAAATCAAGCAGATCATACACAACATCAGAATCATGGAAAACCTAAAACACTGGTAACAGGAAACAGCCAAGATCTAAATAAACTGGAAAAACATTAAATTTATTGATGGATAGACTCAACCAAGGACTCCAAATTGTATCATGACATAGGCCAAAATAAATTATGAATAAAACTAAATATAGTAAAATAATTATACTCTATTCATAAAGTATATTAATATGTTCTTGAATATTAGAAAATATGTAAAATAATAATCTTTTAAAATTATTTTTAAAGAGAATAAAAATAGTAAAAAGAAATTAGAAAAAATTTTTCACTAAAAATTTTAAGAATTGAATAATAAATATTATATTGCATAATTTTGTTTTCAAATTAGTTGTTTAGATTACCAGATATAACCATACAAAATTGGTAAAAACAGAAACACACAAAGAAAGTTATTAAAAGAAAAAAAATAGTAGTACTAATTTCTTCTTTCAACAGACCAGCAGGAATCAGCAGTATAATTGCCCAAGCTGTTCTGTATATATACATAAATATACCTTATTCATTTTCTTCTCTCCTTCGTCCATTTTGTCATCCCAGCTGTCCCTTTCCTTTGAACAGATTCTTTTCAGAGTGTCTACAGTAACTTTCAAATTTTATTTACTCTTCAGGCTGTTATATTAGCAAGGCAATATGATGTTTACATGTGTGGGTCTGATTAATTTCGCTTATGAGAATAGTCTGTAGTTGCATCAATTTGCCTATAAAAGACATAGCTTTATTTTTCATAGCTGAGTAATACTCCATTGTGTAAAAATACATCTTTTTTATCTACTCCTCAGTTAATGGCAATTTGGATTGTTTCCAAGATTTAGCTATGACAAATTGCACTGCTAAAAACATGGGTGTACATATATTGTTGTGGTCCGAGTTTTCTGTTTATCTGGAAAAATACTCAGGTGGGAAAAGATGGGTTAAATGAGACCTCCAATCCCAGCTTTTTGACAAATCTCACACTGACTTCCATAGTGGTTGCTCCGGTCTGTTCTCCCACCTACAGTGGAAAAGAGTTACTTTTCTCCCACAGCCCTTTCTGCATTTGTTAGTGGCTGACTTCATGATGATAGCTATTTTTTTCTGGGGTGAGATGGAAGCTCAGTGTTAATTTGCATTTATCAAATGACCTATGATGTTGAATTTTTAATATAACTATTTTCCAGTTATATTTCTCCATCTCAGAGTGTATATTTACCTCACATATCCATTTGTGGATTGGGTCTTAAAACTTAGGGGCCTTATTTTTAAAATTCTTTGTATCGTCAAGACAGAAAGCCTCTGTCTGATAATCATTCAAGCTAAATTTTTTCTCAATTTGTGAGTTTTCTTTTACTTTGTTGATTTTTTGCAACGTCCAGAAATTTTTCAAAAAGATGAGGTCCCAGCTGTTGATTCTGTGAAGTACTGTATGTGCAGCTTGGGTTTTGTTCATGAGCTCTCTTCCATTATCCTCCAGTAGATGTAGTGTTTCTGTTTTAATAAACCTTTGATGAATTTTGATTTTTCTTTAGTGCATGCTGATAAACATGAGTCTAATTTTAGCCTTCAGCATGTGGAAAGCCAGATTTTCCAGCACCATTTATTGAAGAGTCTTTTTTTCTTCTAGTAAATGTATTTGGCCCCTTCTTAAAGTATAAGGTGACTGAGTGTGTTTGGAGTTGTGTCTGCATCTTCTAATCTGTTCCATTGTTCCTCATGTCTGTATTTTGCTAATACCATGCTGATTTTATCATAGTATCTTTGTAGTGTAATTTCAAGTTAGAAATTGTAATGCCTCCTGTCTTTTTCTTTTTTCCCCAGGATTGCTTTTGCTATTCTAGGCCTCTTCTGGTTTCATATGAACTTTGGGAATATTTTCTCTAGGTCTGTGAGATACACTAAGGGTGCTTTAATTGGGATTGCATTGAATCTGCATAGCAATCTTGGGAATATGGCCATTTTTTCACAATGTTGGTTTTTCCTATCCATAAGCAAGGAATATCTTTCCATTTTCTGAAATCCTCTTTGATCTCTGGTTTAGAGTACCATAATTTTCACTATATAAATCTTTTCCTTTTTGGATTTATTCTTAAGTATTTCAAGTTTTTTGGATGATATTGTAAAAGATGTGATTTCCATAATTTCTCTCCTGTTGTATGTATTGTATACAAAAATGTTACTGATTTTTAAGTGTTGAATTTGTATCTTGATGCACTACTCAACTGGGTTGTAAAATCTACAGGTCTCTTGCTAGAGATTTTGGGGTCTTCTACACAGAGTATAATGTCATCTGAGAATAATAATTTCATTTCTTCCTTGCCAATCCTTATTTCTTTTATTGCTCTATGCCACCATGCCCAGTCTCAATTGCTGTCTCAGCATGACTGGGGGCAGTGCCAGCACCGAAGGCCAGGGATCTAACCACAAGCCTCTGCATCTACCTAAGCAGGCAATTTAATTTTATTGTTTATGTTGAACCACCCCTGCATTCCTGGGATGAATCCCACTTGTTCATGTTTATAATCTTCTTGAGGATTTGCTGCATTCTGTTTATGATTTTATTAAGGATTTTGCATCTGTCTCATTAAGTAGGGAGTAGTTATCTTTTTTGACTGTCTTTCTTTTTTTTGTGTATCAGGGTAAAACTTGCCTCAAGGAATGAGTTTGGGAAAATTACTTCCTTTTCAATTTCATGAAGAGTTTAAAAATAGTTGGCATTAAGTCTTCTCTAAATTTCTTACAGAGATCAGGTGAGAGTCAGTAAGTACGTGGGCTTTTCCTTCTTGGCAGGTTGTTCATTACTTTTCCAGTTTCACTCACTTATATTGTATTAATTAAAATTTTAATATTTTTGCTTTGGTAACTAATATGTATCTAGGAATCTATCCATTTCATTTGTGTTTTATGATGTGTGTTTGTGCCTATCGAACTCTGCCAAGGTTATTATCACAGGTGATCTGCCATAACACCATGCCCCAAAACAATAGTGTGTCATTCCCAGACCACCTTCAGTGAGTCTCTTCTTGTCTCCTTTTCACATATGTGCCAGTAACCCTACAGTCCTCTCCTGACATGATGCTTTGCCTGTCCATGCAAACTGCATCCCTAGTCCAATTCAAGAAAAACTCTCCTCCCAACTCTGTCCTCTTAGGGCAGCACTCCTACACCAAACTATAAAGACCTCTTTATTTTGTCTCTTGTCTTGCATTTGTGCCAAAGGAAAAACCTGTCAGAGTAAAGATTTTTAAAGTAAGTATTGATGATTATCTGAGTTTCTATGGGGCTACAGTGATTTCACCTATTTCATTTCTTATTGCATGAATTTGAATTTATTTCGTTCCTTTTTGGATGAGGTTGACTAGGATTTTATTCATTTTATTCTTTCTAAGAACTACCCCTTGGATTCATTCATCCATGTGGATTTGAAGTGCAGCATAATGTTGCTTACTTGGGCTCATACAGATTTTCTATTGTGAGAATTTACTGCCACACATTTCCTTCTTAGGACTGCTTTCATTACGTCAAACACATTCTGTTAACTTGTATCTGCATTTTTGTTTGATTGTAAGTATTGTTCAATTTCTTCTTTAAGCTATGACCCATTGATTATTTCAAGAGAGTTTTAATTTCCATGTGTTTACTCAATGTTTAACATTTCTTTTGTGAATAATTTCCAGTTTCATTGCCTTATGATCATATAATATACAAGAGATAGTTTCAATTTCTTAGCATTTATTTAAGCATGGGTCTGTGCTAGCATGTGGTCTATTTAGGAGAACATCTCATGTGCAACTGAGAATATGTATTCTGATGTTGAATGGAACACTCTATTATTTTTACTGAGCCCATTTCTACAAAGATTTGGTTTAGTTCTGTTACTTCTTTGCTCATCTTTTGCCTAGTTGATCTATTTCTTTGTAACAATGGAGTGTTAAGGTCCCTTATTACAACTGTGGCATCACTCACTTGATATTTCATGTCTAATTTGTCTTATATACTTGGGTGCTCCTCTATTTGGCGCATATTTATTTTTTGGCAATTATCACTCATTATTGCGGTTTTCCTCTATCAAATATGTAGTGATCTTCTTTGTAAAGTGTGGTCATGCTTGGTTTGAAGTTCACATTGCCAGCAACCAGAATAGCTACATCTGATTTTCTTCTGGGTTCTAGTTGCATGAAGCATTGTTTTCTATCCTTTGATGTTCAGCCTATCAATTTCCTTTTGACTTAAGTACATTTCTTGTATGCAACATATTATTGAATTTTGTTCTTTAATCCACTCTGGCAGTGTGCTTCTTTTAATTGGTGAATTGAGGCGATTTAAATTGATAACTACAACTGATATATATATATATAAATATATAGGTTTATCTTTGTCATTTTATTTTTCTGCTGTAGGTTTCCTACTTCCCTCCTCTGCTTAATTGTTTGCTCTGCTTGGTGGTTTCTTTCCATTGTTGTTCTTGAAGTTGCGGTCACTTTTGTCTAAGAGTATCTGTCAGAATTCTTTGTAGGGTTTGTTTGGAGGTCATGAATTTCTTCAGTTGTTCTTTGTCATGGGAGTGTCTTATTTCTCCGTTAAATTGAATAGATAGCTTTGCAGGATACATCAACCCTGGTTGGAATACTTCATTCTCACTTCTTCTTGATCTGATGGTTTGTGTTGAGAAATCCACTGTAATTCTGTTGTGCTTTCCATTATAGGTCATCTGTTTCTTTTCTCTAACAGCTTTTAACATTCTATTCTTTTGATGAATTTCAACAATTTGTTTTTATGTATTCGGTACAGGGTATCTGTATTAGTTACTTTTTACTTGTTGCTGGGACAAATGCCCAACACTCAGAATGAAGGAAGGAAAGGTTTATTTAGCTCACAGTGTGTGGAAGTTTCGATTCATACTCTGCTGGCTCCAAGGTGGCAGAAAACAACGAAGAGTAGAAGGGGAGTAACAGCTGTGGCATCCATCAAGCCTCTCTCTTCTAAATTCTGTGCTGGCGCAGAGCTCCTGCAAAGTGGTATGGCTATAAAGATCAAGCTCCTCCAAAGATGAGGACTTCTCCAAGGAAGTGGGACAGAGCTGGGCCAGGCAGGAAGCAACCAGGACAGGCACAGGCCAGGCTGATCACATACAGTCTTCCTCAACTTTTTATACACTTTTTGTGCTGAGTCACTCTGGGGTAGCCTGTCTGGCCCTAGAGTGGAACCAATCACATCCGAGGGCAGGCCTGCCACATCCTGCAGGATGAGGTCCCCACAGCATGGAACCAGCCAAGCTCATCCAGCAAAGCTTCCTCAAGTTGACACAATGTATCAACTACCACAGTCTTACTACACAGCTCCAACTTGTAGTGATTCTCCTGTTTTCAGCCTCCCAAGCACTGGGATTACAGGTGTGTACCAAATTCCCTGTCTTGGCAGCTGACTCAACATACCTGTGGAATGGGGCAGCACAGCATATGGTACTGGCTTTGAACTCCAGTCACTATGCTGGCCTAAGCAGGTGCTTAGTCTACTGAGCTATCTAGCTGGCCCTCATTTCTGGGATCTTGATCATCATGTGTCAAAGTGTAGGTTTATTTTGATTATGGTTAACTAGAGTTCTATAGGCCTCACTTAATTGTGTGTTAGATTCTTTCTCAATGTTTGTGAAAATTTCTGTTACTGCTTCTGCAAATAGTCTTTGTCATTTGTGGTACTTCTGCTTTTCATTGGTATCTATCAATCATATTGTTTTTCTTGGCATTATCTTAGAGCTGTTAAACTATTATTTCCTGGTTCCTTATTATTTTTAAGAGGTTGTTCCTTTCATAATGTGGTCTTTCAAGGTCTGAAAGTCTATCTCCAGCCTCACTAACATGTTTTTGCCAGTTTTCAAGGGAATTCTTCATTTATTGGATAACTATTTGATTCCATTTCATGCATTCTAATCCTGTGTAGCTAAATTAATGTTTCTGTCACTTTTAATTTTCTCTTATTTTTTATCTATGTCTTCTTTAGGCACACTAAGCAATTATTTCATGATTATTGTCATTTCTTCAATTTAGCTCAGAGATTATTTCTGAGCTTACTTCTTCTATAGCCTGTTGAAGTTGTTTTTTCCTTGAGTTTATCACTGAAAATATTTCATGCATGTTACTTTCAAAGCCTTCTATGTTCTTGTATCTTGAATGTGTTCTGAGTAGGGTGGAGCTCAAAGATTGCCTTTCACTCTTTTGTTTTGACATCTTGAAGCTCCCAATTTTTACCCAGGCTTAGCAGTGAATGTGGCAGTGCAGAGTGAACTTCAGCAAGACTCCTGTTCTAGTGGTAAGGAAAGGGCAGGCTCCACAAAGCCCTGGCTTTCCAGAGTTCAAGGCAGTATCTATGAAAGGGTGGGCAAGTTGCAGCACAAAAAGATTCTTGTAGTGGTGTGGGGGTAGCATAGGGCTCACCAATGCTCCTACAGTGTGGAGGGGGACACAGGCCTGGGTCACCAGATCCCTGTAGCTCTCTGGGCTCAGCATGCCTTTATGGATAGTGGGGGAAGAAGCATAGCTCAGCAAATCTCCCATGAGTCTCCATGAGTCTGGAGGGAGCAGGCCAGTTCTCACTAGGGCTCCATAGCTGTCCAGGGTCAACCTGCTTCCTATGACAGTGGGGGGATGCAGACCCACATTATAATCTTAATCTGTGGTTGTGTGACTTTTAACACATATACAGCAAAAGTACTTGATAAGACTCATTCTTTCTTTTTACTTATGAAGAACAGTTTCTTACCATGATACAGAATATACACCTCAAATGAACAACTAAGCTTAAAAATTTAATGGGAGAGCCACTATTATTAAATGTAGATTCAAGGTATAGATATGCCCTACCTAAAGCTAAAGATTGAGGTTGAAAGATAGAAAAATTAGTATGCTACTATAAAGTTTCCTAAAATGACCATTTCCTTTAATAGGTAATTAATCTTAAATATTATATAGATTCAAAAATATTTCAGCCCTTCTCAGTGTTAATTTCTTTATATTAGGGTTATATATACTTACAGATACACATAAGTCTTCCTGTTCAGGCTTCACTACTACTTTTTCATTGTCAAAGTTAAAACCATAGGCTTTTTCCAAAGTAGAAACAACCTATAAATATGCAAAGCAAATTGATCATTTTCTCAGTTTAAAATCAATTGTATTAAATGTAAAATTTTTCCCCTTAAAACTATAGCCTTACTAAAACCTGGGACATCTGGTGTTTAAATGATTTTTTCCTGTGCAGACACAATTTACTGCCAGACAATTTAAGCACGTCCTGTGATTCCAAAGGTACCAGACTCTCAACAGCTGTCCCAGCTTCCTCCACATTCTGTTCTAAGTGCCTGCTGAAATGTATCCTAACATCGATAGAACTGTGTGTGGAATCCTTTGCACACTGCTAGCAAACCACCAAACCTGGGCATCATCACAGAGACTGCACAGCATGTGAACCCCCAAGGGTCTCACCATCTTCAGATGTCTGATGATCCTATGCACGTCATCTTCTCCCGCTAATTCACTTGTCTTATTTGATGGAATAGGCAAAGCATACCGTAGAATAGATTCTGCAGTTGGTGGAGACTGTAGGCTCATTGTTTCAGTTTTACTTTGTACTAGTTTTGCACCATGTTTTCCTTTTGCTTTAGGTAATGATGGTGAATTACGCTGGCCTTTTGTAGAAGTGACTTCTGGACTATCTGGCAACTTGTTACTAGTGCCTGGCAAGCTCTTTGCTGGCTTCATTGTGTTACTAACTTAGTTCTCAAATGATGGATGAAATATTTAATTCTTCCCTGTGAATAAACATGAATAAATTGAGATAAAATCTTACATCATGTAACAAAATAATTAATTAATAATTCTAATTAAATTCATACATTTTTTCTAACACTTTACCAATTTATTCAGAGCATATTAAACAGTTTCTGGAGCCACAGTTACATTCTTGCCTCTTATGAGTAACAATTTCTTAAAACACTGAAAAATGAAATGCAGTTATTAGTAATTTAATTTACACCAAGTTATTTAAGCCCAAATATGATGCTTGAATTAATAAAATGTCTATTATTTTCAAATTAAATATGTCCTGTTTATAAGTCATTTTTCTCACTATACATAACTTAGCTCAGAGAATTTAGTTGCTAGCCCCAAACCATAAAGTTAATTATTTTTAAGAATGAATTTCAACACAGTTCAACTTGGCTACAAATCTTGCTTCTCTTCTATTATACTTATTCTACAAGTAGTGCCCTTTTATCTTCAAGATTTATAGCACTTTTGAATAAATGAGGAAAAAATTATTAAATGATTTTAAATTTTAAACAATGGAAGGATTGTCAAATTCTATGAAGATGATGAATCCTCAAATCAATTCTGGAGAAATTATACAATGGAGAAGGAAATATTCCTAACAACAAATAATATGACAATTTAAGAGACTGTCAGAAATTCATGTGACTCTGATATACAAGTGGACATTTTGGCTGGAGATGTAGGAAGCAAAGAAGGCAGAAACAACAATGACATAATCAGAAGAATGTTTAAATTTTCTTACTTTTTTTATAAAGCTAATATATACATGCCTTTAATACTGTTCCTTTTCCCTAAAGCTGGTTGGTACAAGAAAATATAGACTGAGCAGGCCCTAGACTTTCATTACTTTATTCTTTTCTCCCTTTAAAGCTGATTCTCAGAAAAATGCCTCCTCCTAAATTGTTTTTTTTTTAGAGAATTTTTTATTTTATTTATTTATTTTTTTTTCTTGTTTCAGAACCTTTGTTTGTTTATTCACTCATTTTTATGGCTGGCTCAGCCTGCCCTAAGGGCAGGGCTGGCACAGCATGTGGTGCCAGGGATCAAACCATGGTTCCTGAAGCTGCCCAAGCTTTCCCAAGCAGGCGCTTTAGACCACTGAGCCATCCTGCTGGGCCCCTAAATTGTTTTTAAGAGACTACTGACTTCCAAAACTGTGAACAGGTAAAATTTTCACACTAATCCTTGGTAAAGCCTGGTGGGATGGCTCAGTGGTCTAAAATGCCTGCTTGGGAAAACTTGGGTGGCTTCAGGGACTGTGGTTCGATCCCCGGCACCACATGCTGTGCCAGCCCTGCCCTCTGGGTGGGCTGAGCTGGCCACAAAAATGAGTGAATAAACAAACAAAGGTTCTGAAACAAGAAAAAAAAATTTTTTTTTAAAAAGAAAGAAAAATTAATATTCTAAGAAAACTGGTGCAGAAACAAAAGTTTATAATAGTTAAAAGTGTCAAAAGTGCAATAGTTTATATTATTAAGGAAATTTCATCAAAAGTATCAGGTCAGAAGAGGAGCTAGTGACCCAGAAGGTAAAACCAAAAGTAGTCTATTGAATGCAAAGTGAACAACACATCATGGAAAAATAAATGATAGACTGTCAAAAGCTAGGAAAGATGAGAGGAGGAGATGAATTGACCACTGGGTTTAGTGACAGAGTATGTGAACCAAAAGAGCAACAGTTTCCATCCAGTAATAAAAGTTGCCTAATTGATTTAAATTCAAATGAGAACTGTCAGGGAAAGCAAAACATAGTGACTAGGAATACAAGAACTCTAAATAATCTTGCTATTAAAGCAAGTGTAAAGTATATTATGAAGGATAAAATGTCAAGAGGAAGTATTTTTTTTTTTAAATGAGCAACTTAACAAGCTTGTAGCTATTGTGGATTAAATTGGGTCTTCATTGAAATATGTTTATGTCCCAACTCCAGAATCTGGGGACATGACCTTAACCTTATTTGTAAACAGTGACTTTGCAAATATAAACTCAGTTTCCAATCCAATGACTGAACACATTCACATAGAGACTGCAATGCCACAGACAGATAACCAGAGTGACATGTTTACCAGGCAAAAGTCCCCAAAAGTCGTCTATGGCCACCAGAAGCTAGGAGAGCAGGATGGGGGCACAGACTGTGTAAGGGCCTGGAGTAAGACGCACTCCTGCCAGCACCTTCATTTTAGATTTCCAGTCTTCCGAATTGGGAAGTAATAAAGTTCTGTCTAGGTCACCAAGTTTGACTAACTGTGACAGCAATACTAGCAGACTGCTAGCCCTGCTGATGAACCGCTCCGAAGAAAGGCAGGCTGTCTAGCTGGAGTAATATCTTTGCATTCACAGATACACAAATGAATACTCCTATCAACCAAATGGTATTTCAACATTTTACACCTTTCTCATGTTTATCCCTTTGTACCCCTCCAACCCCGCAAGTCCCTCAGGCTCTGCCCATCAAGATGAACTACGTTTCCGGCACATACAGGAGAGCACAGGGTTTGAGGGCCAAATCTGGGACTGCAACGGTGGACAAGGGCAGCAGGGCGGAAGAGTCCGAACCTTTGCGTCCTCCGTTGCTGCTGGAGCTGCGCCTGCGGCTGCCAGGGCTCAAAAAGTTGGGATGAACCGCCTGGATTCGTGGGAAGAAGGAGGCAGGTGGCTCTGCACTCGAAAAGCCAACATTTATTGTCAGAAAAGGCCCAGCCTCAGCGTCCGAGGTGGTCGCAACGACCACCCCTCGCGCACGCCGTGCATACCCTTGACGTCATCGCGCATAACGTCATCGGGGGCGGGGCGTCCTACTCCATTGATGTCATTGTGTCCTTAGCAGGAGGATATCAAATTCAAGCCCAACCTGGGATTCTTAGCTACTTTAAGAACCTTTGTATAAAAGTTAAGAACAAAAAAGGGCTGGTTTGTAGGTCCGTGCAAAGACTGCATTCAATCACTGGTATCACAAATACTGTTTGTTCTTTTAAGTACTGTTATACTACATCTTACAAACTGTAATAGCTGGGTTTTTCTTTTAAGGGTTTGTGTGTGTGTGTGTGTGTGTGTGTGTGTGCAGTCTCACCTTTTTTTTTTAAGTAGCTGGTATTTTTATCTTTGTTTAGTTGAAAAAAAAATGCTTTCTAGATTGTTTTCATTACAAGTTATACCCAGGGCATTTGAATGTGCATTACTTAATGTTCAAATACTTGGTCAGAGATTTTTTTATTACACATTTCTAATTTTGTTACTTTATCATCAGCGAAAATACTTTTACATATTTAGGTCTTTGGTTCATTTAATTTGATTTTAATACACTGTGAGAGGGATGGTTATTCACATGCAGATAAACAAAACTAGCTTCCTCTCTGTGTTCTTTTGTTTTGTTTTGGTTCCAGGGACCAAACACAGGACGTTATGCTTGTAGTAAGATTCTTATACCTCTGAACTGTCTCCCCAGCCCCTCACTCTGTATTAAAAATAAACTCTTCAACAAATAGTGCCACAGGTTATCTTTTCTCTAGAATTTTTTTTTTGACCGCTTTGTGAGTGATAAGTTTTAAAAGTTACTTAAATTATATATCTAGTGAATAACTTATGCCTGTGTAAAAAGAAAATTTTGAACTAATAAGTACTGAACAATTCCAACACTCCTTCACATTTTTTAAAAGCGCTCCTTCTACCAGAAGCTTCTGAATTAGGACCATGTTCACCCCCTTTCAAATATGCATGACCTTTGGAAGTGACTGAGGTATAGAATTTAAAACATGAAAGCAAGACTGGAAAACTATTTGGATTTTTAAGATAATAAATCAACATATGAAGGGGCATATCACCAAGTGAGCTTTACATTTATTAGCAAAATGTATTTTAGGGTAGGCATATTTAACTCTAGATTTTCCTTAAAAATAGGAGAAAATGAAAACTGATTGACTATACACAAAATCAAGGAACATTTCACAAAAAAAGGAGTAACATAACAGGGCAGTTAATGTGAAGCAATTAGGGTACTAGCTAATGGAGCAGAGACTATGGAAGTAATTTGAACCAGACAAAGTAAACTTTGATAGTAACTTCATGATTCTAACATTTTGTCATCAATATTACTCACAATAATCCTTTGAATATATATATATATATATATATATATATATATATATACATATATATATATATGTATATATATATATAGGTTCAGTACTTATAAGATCAAATTATTCCTTAGACTAATATATACTCTAATACAAGCAGAAATAATTCACACAGAAGTAAACTGAATTCCTAAGTGAAATCTCAAGAAGAGGCTTAGCAAATCCAAATGAACATGTATCAGGAAGCATCTGGAATGATTTCAAATACATGACCGTCAATCAACTAAAGAAGTCAAACACAGAGCTATAGAAAATAAGCATATTGTTTTATCTTGTATAGGTAATTATAACTGAGATAGATTCAGGAGATTAGCAGCTAACTGAAGAATATAATTTTTGAAAAATAATGACAATAAAAGAAGTTTCTTTAAAATGTTAATCCAAGTAGGTCTCTATTTCTCTCTTGCTTTAAAACTTCCTATCGCTTGCTTCTTGGCTTAGACCCCTCCTGCATGTCCCTAATGTTTCTGCGTGAGGCTGGGCTGGGAACCAACGGAGGTGAGGTAGGAGACACCAGTCAGGCTGGCAGGAAACAATGAAATAAAGACCCAGGATATAAGAGAATCTGTGCTGTAATATCCTATAACTCAGAGGTGTCCCAAATTTCCTGGTCAAGGAGATTATGGGACCTCAGAGGAAAGGGATGAATGAACTGCAGTGCGTCTAAGGAGAGTCACCCAGAGAAAAACATTCTCTCAGGCTTTCACAGAAAATAAAATGGCCAAGCAATGGCCGTGACTCGTCCCGAAGGCTAACACTAACAACAGTTCTACAAAGTACTGTCTATGGTCTCAAATTTAATCCTGAGGGGATT
>PVJA010021670.1:0-35277 GCA_004027025.1 Myocastor coypus
AAGCCCAAAATAGTTTACACCTTCTACACTGAAGCATTGTTTAGAATATACCTGGCTAGGTCACCCTTACAGGAGAGGCTAAATAAGGCATGCTTTAGACGGTCATTGTGGTGTTGCTCACTTGAAGGGGAGAGACCAAAAAGGTCCAAGCAGAAAATTGAGCAGGTCATGATGCCACCAGTTTCAGGAACCTAAAGATCTATAAAGAAAGGAAGTACCTGGAAATTAGAACAGAACAAACATGCACTGGCACTCAGGACTACAGTAGGTCAAATAAAGACCTGGTTCCAACAACATGCACAGGGATGTGGTGTGAAATTCTGATCTCCATGTGCCTCTAAGGATGGCACTCTGGCCCTGTTTCCTGGCCACTGTCCTTGCTTGCCCTCTGAACCAAAGCTATGATCAAAGGCCTCTGATGATATTCCAGCTAAGAAGGTGACAATTTTACTTTCTTACCTCTTTCTAAAGATACAAGTAAATGGCTGTGTGAAGTACTTATTTTGAAACACACAGCTTTAAAATGGCATTTACGTAAATGTGTGAATCAATGCAGCTGAGGAATGCTGCTTTCCAGCACAACTCAGCAAGCAGAATTTGTTCCCTCAGTAGCAGCTGCTCTGAAATAATGTTCACAGGCCTAGCCTCACAACACCATCTACTGAAGAATTTGGAACAAGGTTAACAGGTACAATCTCTAAAGAAGGCCATACTTACATTGTAAGCTGTACTTAATTTGTGTTTCTCTGGCGCAAGTTTTTATCTTTGTGATTGTTGGTAGAGTTGGTTTTCCTTTGGAGGAAAAATTGCATTACGTGAGTTAAACTAGTTAGAGGGTTTCAAAGTAACACATGGAAATACAGGGGTTCTTTCACTTACTGACATCCCTGGGGTACTGAGCAATTTTACTGCACAACACTAGTACCTGACAGCATCCTCAATGCACAGCTCCATACTTCTTCCCCTAGAGAGCCTTTGACTACCAAGGCAGATAGCGCAGAGGTGACTTGCAACTAATTCTTCAACTGTATTCAGCTGCTATAAAGGTGAGAACTGAGCACCACTACTCAGACAGAAGACAGCTGTCAGCTGGCTCTGCTGTGCCCTCTGGCCCTTCACTAACATGGACACTGCCTGCCTTGTGCAGCTTTTCCCCAGGTCTGGGAGGCTGCCACTGTTGGATCCCACACTTGTAGCTCTGTCTCAGGATAACAGCAGGTATGAATGAGGCTGGGTAGTTTATCCATGTTACAGTCCAATTTGAAATGAGCTTGACCAAAAATGTGTGGCATCATTAATACACTGGTCACATCCCCTACACTGTCAATTTTTTTGGGGGGGCGGGGGCTGGGGAGGACCAGGGTTTGAACTCACAACCTTGTACTTGCCAGGCAGGCACTTGTGCCACAGAGCTATCTCCCCGGCTTCTATACACCATATAAGCATATGGAGTACACAACATTCTAGTCATTTCTGCACCAATACACCTAAACAAGAGTGCAGCCTGCCTTGGAAATCAAATGACCATTTGAGTTAAAACTGCCAAAAGACTGGACAGTCACAATGCAACATTACACTGCCTTCCTCTACAGTCTTGGCCACGCCACTTAACTACAAATATAATTCAAAGTCCACTAAAATACTTACATTGGCCCAGCTGGTTCATCATCTGTGTGCGTGGTCAGTTTTTAATAAGCCATGAGAGATAAGAAAAGAAAGAAAACTGTTAGACTCTGCATACAGATAAGGAGGACAACAAAGTGCAAGTGGCAAACAGGGCTGTTCATAGCGTTTAAAGGCCATTCCATCTGGAGGTGCAAAACACTCATGGAGTTATTTCTAGTTCAAGTTTAATGGCAGGTATGTTGTTTCAATGGTTTTAGTTAACACTTTGAATGCTTGTCATGAAAAACTGCAACTGTAGCGGACAGATAGGCTGCAATATCATTATACTCATCTTGTCCCCAAGTTCCAGTGGTTCACTCTTAGATGAGAAGACAAACCAACATTTCAGTTGTAAAATCCTGCTGTTTGTTTTCTTGTGTTTTCATGCAGTTTTGACGCCATCCTATACACCATATGTGGATGTGTGCTCACTGTCCTTTTAGCCACACATCTGCATTTCCCCAAAAGGCACCCTACTTCTCTTGGTGTTTTGTGATCTTTAAGGGTCTTAGTCTGGAGAATGAGGCTGAAAATGAGGAAGCCGTAATAGTTCAACCAACTACAGGGTCAGCCACACCAGCACAAGCACACGTGTACCAGAGCATGTTCTGCGCCACACCAAGGAGAGCTCAACAATGACAGCCCTCTAGAAAATACTTGAGACAGCAAAGTTGGGCTTGTTCTGATGCAAAGGCCAAAACCAGAACAGCCATGAGATTTTATTTTTTAAATACAAACATTTATCTGAACTTAGAGACCTTCTTAAATTGGTATTTATGATTCTGATTTATAAGGTTTTCCTGTTTCAACTAAGGGCAACTTGGTCCCTTTTCAGCAAAAATAAAGGATAGATAAGTAAGTGCTCTTAGTTTGCTTTTACTATATAAAGTATGGTGGAGGAAAAGATTCTAAGGTTGGCACAAAAGGTGTCTAGAAAACCTCCCAGCAGGATTCCACAAGGGCTTGGTGCACATGAAGCAGTTATGAGGTTACAGTCTCAGTGGAGGCGTCTGCAGGAGCACACGTCGGGAGTAATGTCTGTCACAGGAGACATTGCTCCACCTGTTCCTTCCAGGCAACGGAGAGGCAAAGCCACCGCCAGCACACACAGTGACTGGAGCAAAAGAGGATTTCAAAACAAAGGGGGAAAAAAGAGAACCACAAACCAACAACTCATCACCCAAAATAATAGGCTAGTGATACACCAGGGTCCACAGGAGTCCATTACTAACAACAGTACACTATCAAACAGGTACAAAGAACAAACTAAGACTTGAGGACACCCAAGACGTGTGTGTTGTGTGTGCAGTGAAGAGCTACAAAGACACCAAGTACTGAGACACACAAGCCCAGCCTAAACCCTCCCCGCACAGCAGCCCGGCCAAGCCAGCTCTGCTACATGCTAGGAGCTAAGCATCTTGGGGAGCTAAAGGAGAAGACACAAGAGCAAACTTAAAAGAGTATTTGTAGTGCTCTGGCTGTGCACCCCAAAATACAAAATTCTAATGCAAGATAAAGGAATCCAGGATATCACCAATCTACTCCCAACTTTAAAAAGTGGGAAAGGGAGAATCACGATAGGCTAATCTTTTTCCAAGCAGGACCGTCAGGCACCAATCCAAGCACCTCAGACCTTTTACAGAGCAGTTCTTCTCTGGTGGCTGCTTAGAAATGTCACTATCCAGCCTGACAAGCTGCTAACATGCAAGGGCTGCATGTCAGATAGCAGCCCTAGTGCCTGTGGCATAGCTGCCATGCCTGCATGTGGGAGCAGCTGTGCTTCACACTGCAGCCTGAACCCCAAGAGCCCCCCTCCCCAAAGCCACTTTCATACCAAGGAGAAGAAAAGAACCTCAACTTCCTTCACTGCTGCACTGAGTAACTACCTGCAGCACCACTCTCCCTTACACATCAGACAAAACAAAAACAAAAAGGTGACTTGACCCCTAACAGGGAAGTCAGGAGAGAAGGAAAGAACAGAACTACAAAAAAAGGTACAAAAATCAAAATAAATGAGGATTAAACAGCAAACTGAAACCCAAATTAGTTGTGAAAGTGAATGAGTAAACTTGAAAGAAAGTGTTAACATCATGAACTGTGCATTGTATAGACTGAAGCGGAGATTAAACAAACTCCAAAAGCATGCATATCACTCACTTACCACCATGTTTTAAGGGTTTGATGCAATTGAGGGGGGAAAAAAAAGAAGTCATAGTAACCGATAAATATCAACATACCCCAAACCCTCAGGCCAAACACAGGCACCTTAAACAGTGACAGGTTCTGCAGACAACGCAGAGCCATGGCTAGAGAGGACAAGGGCGGGGAGAGTGGAGACAGATGCATCTGGAGCTGCCTGTCCAAAGTGGAGTTCCT
The DNA here is from genome assembly GCA_004027025.1 of Myocastor coypus. NCBI lineage: Eukaryota > Metazoa > Chordata > Mammalia > Rodentia > Myocastoridae > Myocastor > Myocastor coypus. The sequence continues at coordinate 4,042 of PVJA010021670.1, forward strand.
GGTGGAGCCAGTAAATTCTATCTGTGAGTTCCCTTTTCCCTTGCCCCACCTCTGGAACCCTCCCTGCAGCCTAGAAGGTGCTCTGCAATGCCTACTAAAGACAGCACTGCCTGACACAATGTCACCTCCAAAAAGACGGCCTAGTGTCAACACAACTTAGAGCGGACTCTGGTCAAAGATCCTGTCACTGCATCCACTTCAAAGAGGGTGGGGTTTCATGACTGTCAAGCCATTTCAATTTTGCCTGATCTCAGGGTAGCATTAAACACAAGGGCGATGGTTCTATTCAGTGTTCTCTCATTGGGTCGTGCTGCACTTTCTCTGCAGGGTAACCTGTTACTGACCCAGATGGCCCATGGGTGAAGAGATGAATGTGTCCTGGACATCATTTTATAGTCATAGCCCTTGCCAGCTGTAAAGTTTCACATGCTGGCACACACTCTGGGCCACTAATAGGGTTCTGACATTGGAACTGGTCAATTCTAAAGTGTCCAAAGGAGTTTGATACATCAGGCTCATCAAAAACAAAACCCAAAACCCCAAACCCCAAACCTTGAAGTATCTTCTCCACCAGTAACTTAAAGATCCCTATGACTTGTTTATGAGAATGAAGCCCAGTATGAAAACAGGAAAGTCTGATGCCAGCACATTTTCTTCAATCAGTCCCTTGCGTTATCTGTGAGACCACTAAGATGTCTAGCACAACTGAAAATCCCAGTGGCTGGGCAGTGTCAACACATGTCCTGTGGGTGGGGAGGGAGGTCTGAACACACGCGCACAAAGAGCTGCTCTGCATGTTCAGTCAGCTCAGAGTGGGTGTGCTCCCAGCAGGTGTCTGCCTATAACATGGATGGAGGCTCAATGGGTTCAAGGAATAGTCAGAGTGAAAAGCTAAAGCTCTTATCCGCTCCATGATTTACTATGCCTAAAATCTCTTGAGCTAAAAGTGATTATGCGGAGACTTCCCCGGAGATGCTACCGGGCACTGACTGCGGACTGTAACAGGACAACTGTGAGTCTGATGCACCATGGCCGCCCTAAGCAGCTGGGCCCCACCCTGTGCCACATCAGGTTGAAAATACATCAAAGCTTTTCTAATGAAATCCATTTAAACTCCAAATGTGTGTATTTGTTTACTTTTGTACTAGCCGCTTAATGCTTGTCTAGTACAGTGGTGAGTTACCAAGAACTCAGACTGCTGAAAACGTGAATATTACGAGTTCATTCAAGAAGGCTCAGCAAGTCTGAAATGAGCAGTAGGTACCAACAATAAAGCACCTATGTAACAGTGAAAAAGCATGTCAGGCCTACCAAAAAAAAAAAAAAAAAAAAAAAAAAAATTCCCGTTTCCAAAGTGGCATAAATAAGCCAACACTTTACCTCCTCTAATTCCCCTTAAGTTTGTATCAGAGAGTGTCTCTTCATTCCATAGGAATGTTAACTTTGGGGGTAACATGGGAAGAACACATTCACTGAGTCTGTTTCCTATGAATTTCATCAGAGTTGAGGGGAAACTGGCTCAAGAGGGAAAAAACACAGCATAGGGAACGTTCACTGAAGTACAAACTTTAAAAAAAGATTGATCCCCTGAAGGGATGGGGAGGAGAGAGATGGGAGCAGGGAGGAGTTGAAGAGGAGACAAAGAAACTATAGGAGGAAGTGCTGGGGCAAGAGCAGGGATGTGGAGATGGAGGTGGGCCTTGGACCACAATGGCTGACAAGAAGGGAGAAGAGAAGGCAGAAACTAATGTCATTTCACCATCACCAATTCTGCCCCAGTCCAACTGTGATAAGGAAGTAAAAGCTCTTCATTTTGAAGTATCCTCCCAAGAGATGAGTAAGGAGCTTTCACCCGGCACTTACCCTGCAGTCATGTGGCAGTCATTTGCTATCTATCCTAATTTAGCTTAAGAGCTTATTTTCCCTCCAGGAAGTGGTTCAGAAGACTGGCTGGCCACAGATGTCCCCTATAACAGACTGGTGGCCCCTCTGAATTCACTAACCAATGAACTCTTTAAAAAAAGATAGCTGCTACATCCTTGGGCAGGCGTGCCTGCACTTGTCAGAACTGATGCCAACCACTTCTCAAGTCTCACCTGAACATACACCACATCTGTTGGGACAGCATCTGTATCAGCAAAGCAGCTGTGAAGAAACTGACACCACAGAGGGGGATATGCTAATAAGCCAACATGTCCCTCTCGTGACAACAGCAACCAGCCTTGTCTTAAAACTTTAAAAACTAGGTTCTAAAACCCATTTTTGTCATTTCTCATCTAACCCTTGCAAAGGGCAGGATGAGGAAGGTAGTATTTGGCAAAGTGGAAGCATTCTGAGGGGCGGAGGCCCTTTTCAAGAATGAGCATGAACTGCTCCTAAAGAGCAGAGCTGGGACTACATAAGAGACAGGTCACTCCCTCCCCCTTTACACTCAGGTTAAATGTAGGTGTGCTTTGTCCTGGCAGTTCTAGTACATAGCAGAAAATTAAAAAAAAAAAAAAAAAAAAAGCATTTGGGATACATGAAAATCCCAAGAATGCAGCTTCACATCATAGAACAGGAAGTAAAACTTCTGGGGACAGCCCTGTCAGAGAACTAGATTACTGTCCAAGGCCCTTTGCTTTCAGCTAACAACAACCCAGCCTCCATCCAGCTCACTGCCCAAGTATATCAGGAGGGTGTCCCCCAGGTCTTCCTCAAGCATCCTGTCAACAAAATACTTCTTTCCAACTTCAACACTGCGTACAGAAGGGGAACTGACTGCTGAGACTCACAGAAAAGATAATGGCTGCTGCTCTTCGATGCATCCTTTCGGAGTCTGGTGGTGGTGGCACACCTAAGGCAAGCTCGTTCCCAGGGAGGAGCCCTTACTACTCTCCAGTGCTATACATGGGGCTGGGGGTGGCTCAGCACAGAGTGAACTCCAGAGCAGGACACAGTGCCACAAGTGTACCAACATAAACCCATGGACAACCAGACCACAGCTGGTGACCCTGCCATCATCCCTCAGTGGAGGGCACTGAGCACAGGGACAGATGCTACCGTGGTAGTCCACATACTTCTAAACTGCTGCTAAGAGGACAGCAAGGTGGGGGTGAGGAACTAGTCAGGAACTGGAAGCATAACTGGTAAGCTCCATAAGGAGCTTCCTGGATTGCAGTCACAGGGTCAGAGATGAGTATCTATGACCAACAAATAAAAAATGCTTAAGGCTTCAAATTCTAAGCACGTCTAACAAATGTAAAACACTGCTTGCTCTAATGCCACTATCTACTGTGACACTGGGCTAGTGGAGGCCTACACTGGTCACAGGCTCCCAGTAGAGCACTTAGCAACTGCTGACTTAGCTCAGGAAGGTGGACTTATCTGACATTTTCCACCATACTTGTCTGAAAGACAGACAGAAAAACCAGGGGCAGATAGCTTTCGGCACCTAGAAAAGAGACAAAGAGGCCAAGGCTGACTTAACCCAGTGGGTTTCCTCAAATGGTCTGACTGAACTGGGGCAGTGACCTACAGCAGCTACCAACGGGCAATGATGTGACACACAGTTAGATCCTGGGTTGGCTTCTAGAGTTGGCTTGGATTCTCCTCAAGCTCAGTCTGCCTGATGAGCTACACTAGAGGACAGAGCTGAATCAAACACAGCTGCCCAATTTCTCAAATGGCCTTAAGAGCAAGGCCTGGGCTTCAGGAAGAACACCTATGCAAAAAAGGAGTAAATTACAGCTCTTGATGGATGGGCTGAGAAGCAGGGGTAGAAGGCTAGAAACCTGTATAAACATTTTCCTTCTTCCTTTGGGACTTCTTTAGTCTTCAGATACTTGAAAACCACCCCAAGTAACCAACCCCAGCGTTACTGCTTTGGAGGCATTTTCTTACCGTCAGGAACCTCATCTGGCCTCTTCCTCTTCTCGTACACAACAATGATCACCACAAGGATGATGATTTCAGCCAAAATTCCCAAAAAAGGCCAAAGTGGGGCCAGGTGGCTCCGTACTCTGAGGACTGTGACAACGGAGACAGTGCCAATAGGGTTGGTTGCATTACAGTCATACTCGCCGGGGTCCTCTGTGATCTGGAGATTCGTAATACTCAGCTCAGTGTAATTCTCCTTGTTGATAATGAAGAAGCGGCCTGAGGAATTGACAATGTCCTGCAGAAGTGGGAATTACACAAAGGTCAAGATGAACCATCATCTGAAGGAGGGAGGTGTCATCCTCTACTATTCCTTTTTTTTTTTTTTCTTTCTTTCTGGGACCAGGGTTCGAACTCAAGATGTTGCACTTGCCAGGCAGGCACTTGTGCCATGAAGCTATCTACCTGGCCCCAATCCTCTACTGACACTGGCTGCAATAAGACAGCCCTGCCTTTGTTCACAGCATCTTGAACACTTCATTGATGACTGGCTTTTCAGTATCAGTCTCCAAAACAATCAACAAACTTTGAAGAGAAATAGGGCACACACCTCCTCTCCTCCTTCATCACCACAGGTCTCTCTGGAACTTAATCCCAAAAAGAGTAACAATCTAATGAACCCGACTTGCAAAACCAGGTGACAGGGGCCCAGTGGGATGGCTCAGTAGTCTAAAGTGCCTGCTTTGGAAAGCTTGGGCAGCTTCAGGGACCGCGGTTCGATCCCCGGCATCACATGCGTCAGCCCTGCCCTCGGGGCGGGCTGAGCCAGCCATAAAAATGAGTGAATAAACAAACAAAGGTTCTGAAACAAGAAAAAAAAAAAAAAAAAAAAAAACAGGTGACAAAGCAAAGTGGGAGGGTTGGAGAAGCAGGGCAGGATCCCTCCCCCACCACACATTCTGAAGACCTCAGGTCTGGTGATGTCAGTTTTGGCACATTTACTTCATGCCTAGTTAATCTAAACTGCTTTGACAAACAATGCTGAGACTTCCTCTTACAGTGGGGAAAATTCCTAACTGCTCTTTCCTCTCAGACCTACAGTATTAATGAAAGGAAAGGTTATTTAAGTCCAGTGTGATAACATACTCCTGTAATCTCAGCATTTTAGGCCGAGGCAGGAGGAGGAGCACTGTGAACCAGCCTGGGCAACAAAATGAGTTCAAGGCCAGCCTGAACTGCACAGTGCAACCCTATCTCAAAAAGATCCCCCCCTCTCCCCCAAAAAAGGTTAATCAACAAATATCTACCAGTGTACACTATGTATTTCATATCCTACCAAAAGGAAGATGAGATGGACTGGGAGAGATATGATACAAAGGATCTGGGCCTCAAGGGGAAAGAAGTCCAGCAGAAGGTATGTATAGAGTACTATGGGGGCAGAGTTAGCAGCCACTACAGGAAGTCAGAGAAGGACTGACACCTGCACTAGAACACACAGGAAAGCCCACAAGCCAGGACTGGAGCACCTCCCAAGCGAAGATTGTGTGTGCAAGGGGGAGTCACAGTGTACAAGCAGGGGTTTGGGTGCAACACCAGTCTCAAAACACACTAGCAGGTGAACATAGGCCTTGTATTTCTACCCTGCAAGAGCTAAGACAGAAACGGTGGAGAGTACAAAGGAAAGCATTATCCCCCAAATCACTCTAGTAATCCTATCCATATTTAAGTGTAGGTAAGGCTGAAATACAGAAATCATAGCCTTCAAAAGATAAGCTAAAGTGAAGTTTTAAAATCCACACTGAAGAAAATACTGAATCAGTTTAATCTGTTTTGGGAAAAGCTAGCACCCACCTTCCCAGAGCCCAGCATCAACACAGGCCTTTCTGGGGCAAATATTATCAAATTACCAGGGCCTTTGGGTAATTATAAATTACCAGTGCCAATTAAACTGCCTTCAGATATGCTTGGTTGCTCCAATTTCTTACAGGTACTTTTTTAGTTCTTTGAAAATGTACACAATTGTTCTCAGTCCCTTGTTTTCCCCCAAAATAAGACAGATACTCTAGTGGATTTTCCATCAGCTTGAACCACCAGTGGTGCATGCATAACGGTCCCAAATGGGGAGCTTATGCCACTGGTGATATAAATGGTCGAATCACTTTTATCAGTCTTTTTATTAATAAAATTAATTAAAAGCACCCGAGGGGATTGTCATTCATATACTACTAGTGACTGAAGCTGCCTAATAATGAGACATATGAACTGCAGCCCCTCTGTGAATATGTTAAAGGTTACGTTCATCTTTCTGCATTGTATCCTTAAGATAAGCAGTCTAGTCTCTTTCTAGGCAGACAGCTTTGACAAACCTTGTATAGACAGTCCGTACTGGACATACCATCCTCCAGAAGCATGGTGTAACTCATTCCCCACTCTAGAAAGACCAGCCCAGGCCATGCACATATCCAAGGTACAGCTGTTCCAGCAAATGGTCCAGATATGTGGACACCCCCCCCCCCCCCGGTGATGCTCCAGCAACCAGAGAGACCCAGGCATAGCCCCCAGGGCTCCTCCTACTCACCACGAGCATACCATTCTCCTTCTTGCGCCATATCCATTCTGGGTGCGGGTAGCCCACTGACTTGCAGTACATCATGGCATCCTGCCCTTCATTCTTGTTCTCACTCCGTTTATGGGCAATGATATCAGGAGCAGCTGTGAAAGAGTTGTACAGTTACCATAGTAACATAGTTTGAATAAGATACAAAGACCCTACCTATTGGCTTTCAGTATACCCTCGGTCAGCTCTGACAAAGAGCCGGTGAAATGGCTCAGCCGTCTAAAATGCCTGCCCAGGCAAGCTGCAGTTTGATCCTTGGCACGACATGCTGTGCCAGCCCCACCTCCAGGTCAGGCTGGGCCAGCCACAATATTAAAAAAAAAAAACAACCAACCAAACAAACAAACCAAAAAACCCCACAAACATTGCAGGTCCGGATATGGTAATGAGGCCAACCCTATTCCATATCTCCATCCCCCAAGGCAGTGAAAAAGGTACCAGGATTATTCATGTATGAGATCCTATTAACAGATGTGGTTCTCCCACCTCCTGGAAAAGCCACAGCTCAACTGTCCTAAATTATACTTTCTTTAACTACTTAACAGTTTATGTACTATCTTGAGTGCTTTTCAAGCAGGTGTCATTTCAGCTAATCAATTCTTATACTGAATAAATTGATAAAATTTTATATATTATAAAAAATAACAAAAAATGTAGAATTTTTGGTCATTCTATATTTAACAGGATTGGTGTGTGGTTAAAGAAAATACAAAACAAAAATCATTATCATCTCTTCTCCCCATCTAGTTTTTTTTGGTTTTGGTACAGGGTCTCACTTCACAGTTTGGACTCTAATGATCCTCCTGTTTCAGCCTCCCCAGCACTGGGACTACAACCATTTTTGGTGCCAGCATGGCACATGGTACAGGGGATTGAATTTGGGACCTTGTGCTTGCCAGGCAGGCACTTACACCACTGAGCTATCTCCCCAGCCTATCCATCCAGTTTTTTTTTTTCTTAAAACTGAATATGCTATGTTTCTTAAATATGGATGTGCTATGTCTCATTCCCTTAAGAAAATGAGACGTTTGAGATAAAATATGTAAAATCAAGTGCTACTACAAGACATGTAAAAATAATGAAGGTTTAGAAAAAGCTACTTGGAGGAGTACAATGGCTAATTCTGAAGATGATGCCCAAAGGAAAAAGTGGTTCTGGAAAAGGGGGGAAAAGTGGAGCAGCCTCTGGGAGTGATAGTGCTGACAAGGAGGCTCAGGGCCCCAAAGGTGGTGGCAAAGCATTAAGGTCCAAGATATTCTATGTGAAAACACAGTAAAATTATGGAAAAGCTAAAGTTTGGGATGAGATTCAGTCATGTGGCCACACACACGATGTAGTGAAGATAAAGCCAGGCAAGGGGGTGACTTGGGTCAGACGACCACAAGCTCCAGGGTAGGACCATTTCAAGAAGCAGCATTTGCCTTGCCTGTGAGTAGAATGGATAAGCCTGTGTTTAAGATCCGCCAATTAAAACAAAGTTTGTATGTCATATCATTATGGTTGAAGGGAGAAAGTAAAACTGTGTGAAAGATTAGCTGCCGCAATCTAAAATTTAGGTCATGGGCTGGCAAGATAGCTTAGCAGTCTGAAGCTCCTGCTTGGGAAGCTTAGACAACCTCAGGGACCGCTGTTCGATCCCTGGTACCACATGCTATGCCAGTGCCACCTTCAAGGCAGACTGAGCCAGCCATAATAGAAATAAGTAAATAAAGTTTCTTTAAAAAAAAAAAAAAAATAATAATAATAATAATAATAAAATTTAGGTCAGTTTCAAAGGTTCAAGAAGCATGAGATACGGCTAATTCTTTGAGTTTATCTTTTATTTCAACAGTGTTTTGTGGGTTTGTTTTTTTGTTTTTTTTTCTGGCTGAGGCTGCCTTAAGGGAAGGTCTCATGCTCCATGTGGGGGTGGGGATCAAACTTCAGCCCCTGGCACCTGAGAGATTTTGCTGAATTAATGCTATCTGGCAAGCCGTCTTAACAGTGTTTTTAATTTGTGCCTGACTAGTTACCTGAACACAGTGAAACTCAAGAGGCCAAAAACCACTATTGGCCAAGATGGGGAAAAGAATCAACAGGCTTTGGTTCGAACTCCAGTTCTGTTGACTCTTTAATTACTCCATGCTACCATTCTATATCATCAATGGAGATAATTATTAACCCTGGCTGTTTCCCAATGTTCTTGAATATACGTAAGTTGTCAAAACATTCATTTTGAGACTGTACACTCACACACAATTGTACTAAATCATGGGGTAAGCCCATGTACTACTTATGACTGACCTGGCTTTTCTGGGCTTACAAACAACCCAAGTCCTATTTCTCATAGCCTATGTGACAGAGGAACAGCCTGGCCCTGTACTGAAATTCCAGAGGTACCTGGGCAGGAATGGAGCAGCTGCCCATCTAACCAGCTGCTGCCCAACAGACCTGCTTAGCAGCATTCTGTGTAATGGACCGGATGTTATAAAAAAAAAAAATCATTTTGTTTTTCCTCTCAAACTTCTTCAAAACCAAAGTAGTTAGGCTGGCTCTCTTTCCCAAGTCAAACTTCCCACAGCCACTGTCACTTTCTAGGCCTACTAGTCACCTTCTTTAGAGCTTTCTACAGTCAAAACATATGAAAGAATAAGCTCCATAGGTATAACGTAACCAAAATACCATCATGGTGCAACCAGGAGACCTCAGATGCAGGAAAGCTACACCATGCTGATCCAACTGCTGTGCACTGCCTATGGGCCAGGTGCACAGAGGGGTCAGGAATGGATTTTCTGATCAGATGTGTTTTAGCATAGTTGTGGAGAAAATAAGGCAGAAGGCCACATGTATGGAGGAAGAACACTCCAGGGAGAAAATGAAAGGCCTTGAGGTACTTATATGACTGTTACGTACAAGAAACAGCCAAGACGAGTATGTCTGGAACACAGTAATCAAGAAGATGGGAAGAATTAAGAGCCTGGGGACCTAGACCAGGCAAGACTTTGTAGGTCTCCGGAACAACTGTGGCACTTATAAACTGAGTCTGCCAGGGCCACTGGTGGCTACTGAGTCTGTGTTTTAAGTACTATGTAGACAACTGTACAGAGAAAGCAAGCAGGTGTTGACTCAAATAATCCAGATGAGAAGGGAGGTTTGCACAGGGAAAGCATGAGCAGAAGCAGAGACACTGGGATCCTGGGCAGATTTTCTAGGCTAAGTTATTACAGTTGTTAATGAACTGAACGTGGGGCATGAGAGAAAAAGGACTCATGGATGGCGTTAAGGTTCTGGCCTGAGTAACTGCCAAGAACAGGCATGGCAGTGACTAAGATAAGGAAGGCTGTAGAAAGCTCCCAAGTGTTTTTGTTTGCCTGCTGACTATGTTTGTGCTTGGGAGGAAACGGTAATGTCAAGACCAAGCATCGAGGTTAGGATGCACAGCTGATGCCCAAGTGAAGATAATGAGTAGGCAGCTGAGTGTCAAGTCTGATGCTCAGAGATGCTGCCTAGCGTAGAGACAGAATTTTCAGAAATCAGCTTACATGTAGTGCATTTCCCCATTTTTACTTTTCTTTATCCCTGAGAGAACAGCCACTCAGATCAGTTATTCGAGGAATGCCATAAAGCACTGTGAATTCAATACTAACAGCTTTTATTCCATCCTCAAACCAGTCACTGAAAGTTTAGTTGGTATACTTGGGTCCATGGCCTCTAAGGAGTCACTGTTCTGCAAGGCCCTGAACGGAAAAGAGCAGAAGCAGGAGAGGGCAGGGCTGGTCTTCATGCCCACCTCAGGGCTTATTAGAAGATCACCACTTTCCCTTGAGCTCACCAGTTGCAGTGTTCTGCAGACTTCTATTCACGTCCCCTGCAAACTTGAAGCACTGGTGGCACCCGCATGACTGTCTCATCAGGCAGCTTGTACCACTGGTGGTACAAATGGCTCTAACCACTTTTATCGGTCCTTTTTACTAATAAATTTAATAAAAACCTGCCCAAGAGGACAGTCATGCATACACGACCAGTGGTTCAAGCTATTTGGCAGCAAGACACAAATTGTAACTGTCAGAAATGTGCTAAACCCTACTCAGAGCTTAACTAAGCCACACCAAGTTCTGGGCAGAGAAGACTACAAGAGAGTCCCAAGCGATTGTTGCTTGGTAGTTTACTAAACACTGCAGGAATAGTGAGGGCCCAGCCCCTTACTACTTGAGAACAAGGCCCACATAGCCTTCAGATGAAAAAAGCATCATGAGAATTCAGCCAAAGCCACAGTACTCTACCCTAAAGGAAGTGAGTACAAAACTGCCACTTCAGCCTCTGCTTTAGGGTAGCTACTAAGTCAGAGTGCCTGTTTCTGCACCATCAGCTGGTGAGGCAGTCCACGTAAGAAAGGAAGCAGGCACTCAGAGGACACACCAGCAGCAGTGGCCAGGAAGAGGCCCCTTGGTGCTCAGCCCAGCCCCACATGAGTCTCCTCTTTGATATGTTACTCTTTGAGGTGCAGAACCTAACTGCCCTTCTCCTGAATATGGCCTGAACTTCGTGACTCCCTTCTAACGAACAAAATAAAGCAGGAATAAAGGCATCCAATTCTGAAAATAAGTTCATAAAAGGCACTGTGACTTTTTTCTTTGCTCTTGAGCACATGCCCTACAGGAAGGTTAGATGCCATAGTGGTGGCACAGAGAGCAGCTGGGAAGCCTCTGGAGTGATACACTAAGGCCTCCACCCTGAGAGCACGACCTGAAGCCCTGCTGAGCCTCAACAGGCACAGCAACAACACATGGAACTCTCAGGACAGCCACCATATTGCTCACTCAATTCTGAACCTGCACAAACTATGATATGACAGGTGTCTGTGGTCTTAGACCACTGCTAAGCTTTACGGTAATTTATGATGCATGAATAAATAAATATATCAACTGATGAAGCAGGTATTAGCCCAGTTTCACAAGTGGGAAAACTAAAGTTGGGAAAAATTATTTAGTGTCTACAATTATAGTTAGTAAATAAATGCTATCATCTGGTTCAAAGCTAATTCCAGAGATGATGCATTTTGTACCTTCCTAAGAATAAAAATCAAATGAGAACAAGGTCCAGAAAAAATTCAGAGAACATATTTGAATGTAACTGCACAGCAAACTGCTGCCATGGTATCTCTATTTATTTATTTTTTCTTATTTCAGAACTTTTTGTTTGTTTGTTTGTTTGTTTATTTATTTATTTATTTTCATGGCTGGCTCAGCCTGCCCTGTGGGCAGGGCTGGCGCAGCATGTGGTGATGTGGATCGAACCGCGGTCCCTGAAGCCTCCCAAGCTTTCCTAAGCAGGCGCTTTAGACCACTGAGCCATCCTGCCAGGCCCCGGCCATGGTATCTTTACTTATAGATGTAGTAGGACTCCCTGGGCCTGAGGGAACTAGTTCACCTGACAGAGCAGATACCGAATAGAATAATGTAAAGAAAGGAACTTTGGACTGGAGCCAGAGAAATCTGGGCCATCTTAAGGCTCTACTCACTGGATATAGTAGGGCTGGTTCTTAAAAATCCTTTGAATGTTAGTATTCACTTTGGTAAAATGGGAATAAGATCCATATGGAAGCCGGGCGTGGTGGAGCACGCCTGTAATCCCAGCACTTGGGAGGCTGAGGCAGGAGGATTGGTGCAAGTTCAAGACCAGCCTGGGTTACCAAAGTGAGCTCAAGGCCAGCGTGAACTGCATAGCGAGACCCTGTCTCAAAAAACAAAAAGATCCATATGGATATTTCCTAGCAGTCCTGTGAGGGTTAAATTATACTTTTGTACTATTCTATACCAGGTTACAGATCAAGGTTAGAAACAAACACTTAGGGCTGAGAAGATAGCTCCGCAACATAAGCACCTGCCTTGGAAAGCATATGGTCTGAGTAATCAGCCAGAGGAAAGAGAAGGCATGGCTGAGGCTCCAGCATTAATCAGAGAGATGGTGGTGACCATGTGTGCTCCTATTTGCAGACACTACTACTAACAGCACTTTTTTTCCCCCCTCTAAGAAAGTTTTTACCAGGTCAGACACTGACAAATTATATTGATCAACAGCTTATATTAGGACCTCACTATATACATACAGGCTTGTAACTTAACAAAGGACTGCTTAACCAGATTCTGTCCAAAAGCAGTTCTGAGGAATGTGACCAAGCCCTTATGCTGTGAAAGAGACACAGAGTACACCTTTTCATTCTCTTCCCAGGGTAGCGGTGACTGAGTAGCAAGAATAAGAAGGCAGAAAGGTCAACTGAACATGGACTCAGACTCAGTTCCTGGCCTTGTCACTCGCACATTCCAGTCACATTAGTTAACAGGCATTCTTCCAGTATCCCAATGAAGACTGATGGCAGGGTCCCTAGTACCCAATAGCACTTGACCCAGTTTTATTAGTGGGCAGTCTGGGCCTTTGACTAAGGACAAATGCCTATACTTCATGACCCCTGCTGCCTGACCAACTTACAGTCAGAGTAGAATGTTTACTTCTCCATTAGGCTAGATGCCAGAAAATGCACCAATTCAGACCTCACATAGGTTCCCTTGAAGCTGATTTTTGGTGGGACCGGGGCTTGAACTCAGGTCCTTGCGTTTGCCATGCAACCGCTTATTCTACTAAGCTATCTCCCCAGCCCCTTGAAGCTGATATTTAAAGAAAAAAAAGGTAAGAGAAAAGACTTGGGAAGGGATTCAAGATATAAACCTCCTACACAGACTGTCTGTTGAGAGTTCATTTTTAAAAGCAAACTTACCAGCAACGTATTTCAAAACTGTATCATTTAAGGTGCTGTTTACAAGTACACTGTTTCAACGTAAGCACCTTCATTTTGCAATCTTTTTTGCTTCCTTTAGCAACCTTTTGAACCCCAAAGACATCTCATATTTGCTGTAGGAAAAATAAAGTCCTGGCTAAAGGCAGAAGAACCTAAGGTTTACTGTTAGCCATGGGCTAAGCCAAAAAAGAATATGAGGCTGGTCTGGAGAGCACAAAGAATGGCATGGGCTTGTGGCTCAACAAGCCTGCTTTTGGTAGGCAAAGGCACCTAGGGGAAGGCGCAGACGCCCCCTCTCAGACAGCGGTTCCCAACCAACAGAGGTGTTTTCACCGCCTGGTACCCAGGGTACACATAGGATAAATTTAATGAAAGCTGTAACATCTCTACTGCACCAGCATGAGAAGTTGAGGACTATGAGGACTGTCCCCACAAGACAGGAAAGTGAGCGGATATTACCATTATTATTTAGAATCAGGAAATATAACCCTGCCAAGTTAGTATCTGTATACAAAGGGCAACTGGAAGACATTCTTAGATGCCAAGGGGTTAAAGTTTATCGACCAGGAATCATTTCTAAAATTTTTGCTGAATGATTTACTGCAGCCAATGGAAAAGTTAAGAGTAGGTTGCCAGGGAGATAGCTCAACACCAAGCAAGTACAAGGTCCTGACTTCAATCCCTGGTACTAAAAAAAAAGTTAGAAAGAATTATATAAAAGATTTGATGATTGGCCGGGCATGGTGGCGCACGCCTGTAATCCCAGCACTCGGGAGGCTGAGGCAGGAGGATCGGTGCGAGGTCGAGACCAGCCTCGGCTACAAAAGTGAGCTCAAGGCCAGCCTGAACTGCACAGCGAGACCCTGTCTCAAAATAAATAAATAAATAAATAAATAAAAATAAAAATAAAATAAAATAAAATAAAAGATTTGATGATTAAAACTAGTTAAGCATGAAGTCTAAAACTGTCACATATAGAGTAATAAACCTAAATGCAAAATAGATTTGTAAGATTGATCTAATTTCTTTTTAATAGTTTAAACTGTCAAGTTTGAGTGCATGCCAAGTATTCAGCATGTTGGGCAAAGAAATACTATTTTATTTTTTCTCATGTAATATAGATAGCAATGCATGTTGTTATACCAAACATGTTAGATAAAAGTACTTTGTCACTGTGGGCAGGACAAGAACAGTAAAGACATTCTAAATGTTAATTTGAGAGAATTAGAAAATGGTACAGTTCTGTTTTTTTTTAAAAAAAAAAAAAAAAAAAAGCTAACAAGTTCATAATGTTAATACTGATAATGTAAGAAGAAAAGTTCCAAAGCACTGTTGGAGAGAAGTGGATATATATGAAGTGCTACATTGAGAAAACCAATAATTATTGCTTCAGGTGGTCATTCATTTAAGTCAGTGTGTCACTGCGTTGAGGACAAAACTAGATTATATACATTCCACATTTCTGGAATTGGAAGCAAATGAAAAACCAAGGAAAATTACCAAGAAAGAGCAATACCAAGGAAGTATTAAAATTTTCATAAAAGATACTGAGTTAGAAGTATATTATTCCCAGGCCCAGCGGGATGGCTCAGTGATCTAAAGCGCCTGCTTGGGAAAGCTTGGGTGGCTTCAGGGACCGTGGTTCGATCCCCGGCACCACATGCTGTGCCAGCCCTGCCCTTGGGGCAGGCTAAGCCTGCCATAAAAATGAGTGAATAAACAACCAAAGGTTCTGAAACAAGAAGAAGAAAAAAAATCTAACGAACTAACCCAGTAAATAAATAAACAACCACAAGCCACATAATGGGAGAAAATATTAAAAAAAAAAAAAAAAAAAAAAAAGAAGTATATTATTCCCATGAACTGGTTGAATTTCTAATAAGGTCCAAATGGAGGTGTTTTGTTTGTTTTGTTTTTTAAAGATCAATCTCTGATTCAAAATACTCATATTTGTATAAAATAAGTTAAAGTGTTTAAGAAACAGTAGAGACCATTAGGTCATAGAAATGGAGAATTAACATTTTTATTAGGCAGAAATAAAGATGTTACAAGAAACTTCACATTCAAAAGACTATGTGGCACTCATATGTAAGATTTTTCTATAATATCTTGATGTTTACTATGTTAAACTGTTATACATATATTTTAAAAACATTTAAAATTAAGTGATTTTACCAGGCATGGTGGCACATGCCTGTAAGCCCAGTACTTAGGAGGCTGAGGCAGGAGAATCACTGCAAGTTCAAGGCCATGAACTTCATGGCTAAACCATCTTAAAAAGATTCCTTCAATACATTCATATACACACACATACATACATACACACACACACACACACACACACACACGTACACACAAAGAAGTGATGTTATGTACTTAAAAGTCACTAATTCTTAAATTAAAAAAGAATACTAGCTCAGTAAAGGTCCTATGTCAATACCCAGTACTGCAAGATAGCAACAGCATGTACTGTTGCACTTGTGAAGACTAAAGGAGAAGAAAGGACCTGAGTAGTAAGTGCAGTCATGTTAGCTATTCTTGTTAGCAAGGAAAGTCAGCAATGACTTGGAAATGACAGGAAATGTCCATACACATACTGCTATCTGGACACCAAAGGAGCTGCAAGAGTGTAAGACTTGCATTACTCCTCTCACTGATACTCTTCAACCCCATGTAGTCCACCTTAGCTGTCTGGACTCTGAGATGGGTCACTTATAAAAAACAGGGACAGCAACAAGTGGAAACAAGGTAAACCCTCTTCTAGAAATCCGAACATTTAGTCCTAAAAAACAATGCCAAGAAACCTAAGTGAGGAGGAGGAAAAACAAAACCAATGTGACTTCTGTAGCTACAAACTCATTAAAAATGCCTAAAGCTGAGAGGTGGCCCTACTAAGTCAATAGCTACATATTTTCTGAGAATGGGCTATACCTCATACCAGACCCTGTGGTGTGTTTTGCACTTTTTTTTTTTTAAATGACAGGACCGGGGTTTGAACTCACGACCTTGCATTTGCCAGGCAAGCACTTGTACCACGGAGCTATCTCCCTGGCCCCTGTGGCAGAGATTTTGATGACCACCAAAATGATAAAACCAATTCCTTGTTTCCTGTATTAAACTGGTACAGAAATGAGGTAGAACCTGGGAGTCATGAGAGGAAATTTAGAAATACTGCAGGGCCCGGCGGGATGGCTCAGTGGTCTAAAGCACCTGCTTAGGGGGCGGCTGCAGGGACCGTGGTTCGATCCCCGGCACCACATGCCGTGCCAGCCCTGCCCTCAGGGCAGGCTGAGCCGGCCATGAAAATAAATAAATAAACAAAATTTCTGAAACAAGAAAAAAAAAAATAAGAAGAAGAAGAAATACTGGTCTTATGAGCATATATTTTAATTTCAGAAAAAGAAAAAACAGTAAGACAGAAGGAATAAGGGTCAGAGGGCTAAAGA
Organism: Myocastor coypus; assembly: GCA_004027025.1. Taxonomy (NCBI): domain Eukaryota; kingdom Metazoa; phylum Chordata; class Mammalia; order Rodentia; family Myocastoridae; genus Myocastor; species Myocastor coypus. The sequence goes on from PVJA010021670.1 coordinate 20,738, forward strand.
ATATAGGTTTAGAAATTTTCAACACCTACTAATTCATAAATCCTTTATAAAGCAAGGAGTCGGGAAGCCACCACCTCTGAAATATCACAAAGTGAGGTAAGAAGATCCCACAAAAAGCCTCTCTTCTGTTTAACCAGGCTCTCTCCCTTTACTTCCACTCCAAATCACCAGCCAAATACCTGAGAAACACACCCTTAGGAAAAATCCCAATGGCCTCGCTACACCATGCCTTATTCCTGTCCTTCAAAAGAAGTGGGGATGCCACTCTTGTCTTTTTGATGTGTACTGCTCCTGGTGTAAACTCAGTTACTGTCATTCTCTCTCTCAAGAGTAGTACTTGAAAATAAGAGACTGGGCCAAATACCATAGTCTTAACAGGCTACAATTTTGTATTTCCAAATATCTGTGTAAAACTTGTGTAACTGCTTATATCACATTGTATGGAAAGTTATTAGAATATCAATGATGGTCAGAAAATATCATTTACAAGCTAAGTCAAAGATATTTGATACTCAGAAAGCCAGTGATGATAAGCTCAAGTACCTATGTTATACAGTAATAGTATCACAAAGCTTTTCTGCTGGAGAGTTAAGAATGTAAGTTAACAGACCAAAAATTGGAGAAAAAGAAGGGCTATGAGGAAAGCCATTATTTTGGCCCTAGCCCTTCAAGGTCAATAAGGACCCAGGATATAAGAGAACCTGTGCTGTAATATCCTATAACTCAAAGGTGTCCAAATTTTCTGGTCAAGAAGATTATGGGACCTCAGAGGAAAGGGATGAAACAACTATAGTGTGTCTAAGGAGAGTCACCCAGAGAAAAACATTCTCTCAGGCTTTCACAGAAAGCAAACTGGCCAAGCAATGGCCGTGACTCGTCCTGAAGGCTGACACTAACAACAGTTCTACAAAGTACTGTCTATGGTCCCAAACTTAATCCTGAGGGGATCTGACCCTGGAAGATACAAAAAAATGAATGCTTTGTTATACAGGTCTTGCTTCGACTTGCCCTTGACCACCCAGCAAGGAAAAAAATAAAAAATGCTTAATTACAATGCATGAAACGCAGAGCTAGATTGGTGAGATGAGCTTTAGGAGGCTTAGATTCAATAGCCTCCAATGTTACAAGCTTCACTGGTGGTCCACTGCAATTGCAGAACATTTGACTGTGTATGTATCTGCTTCCTCTTAGTCCAAAAAGAAGTATATTCTTTTCTTTTCTAAGCAACATCAATAGGAAAGTGGGTCATGCCCACACACTGCACTCTGTAGAACGACTGTGAGGACAATATGCAATATGTCAACTTTCAAAAAAAAAGAAAGGGGAAAAGAAAAAAAAAAAGTAATGTTCATTTAAAAGTGTTAATGTTTAATTGTTTGATCAATCTTATATACCTATATGTATTAATCTAAACTGATCTGATGATGAAAATATGTAATATAACCATTGTTAAATTTAAACAATAAAACTATTAAATTTTAAAAAAAGAAGTGGGGAAAAGCCTATTTCAGATGCAAGGCTTTCACTACTACATGTAAACACATACTCTCCAGTCCCTGGCACGGCTGAGCCCTTCCCTTCTCACAGTGTTGAGCCCCCGGCAACTCCCTAGGTACATTCTGAAAGCCAGGAAAAGCCAAAGGTCTGAGTAAGTGCTGAAGAAACATCTATCTTTCCGCAACAAAAGCGTAAAGAAGCCACTTACATTTCTTGAATTCCCTGTTTTTGCTCTCACCTCTTACCTATTACTCAGTAGACTTTTTTCTGAAAATACCGTACCTATATAGATAACTAGTTGTCTCTCACTCTACCCTAGAGGCAATAAGGGAATAAAATAAGACAGTATGTATCACAATGGTTTGAGAGTTAACACACACCTCACTCTAAATGTAAGGCAAGTATTCTACCAATTGTAGTTAGAAGCTAGCTTAAAATATGATCCTGGACACATGGAAAGCTTTTTAACTTACACAGAAAAGGACAGATGTTCATAGCGTTCACCACTCTATGATCCAGAAACCAAAAGAGCAGGACATTAAGCTTTCTTCTATCTAGATGATAGGAGAAGACCAGAATTCCATATGAAACTTCCCAGAGAGGTTTCATGAAGATGTGATGCAAGTTGCAACTTCATAGGCACTGCTCCTGCCTGCTGCCGCCTATGCTCTGCCTCTTTCCACTACTGCTTCATATCTACTGAATTTGTTATTTTTTTCTTGTTTCAGAACTTTTGTTTATTTACTTTTTTTTTTTTTTTTTTGTGGGACCAGGGTTCGAACTCACGACCTTGCACTTGCCCAGCAGGCACTTGTGCCTCGGAGCTATCTCCCCAGCCCCTATTTACTTATTTTTATGGCCAGCTCAGCCTGCCCTCGCAGCAGGTGGTGCCGAGGATCGAACCGTGGTCCCTGCAGCTGCCTAAGTTTTCCTAAGCAGGCACTTTAGACCACTGAGCCACATATCTACTGAAGAAAGGTGCAAATTCAGAACTCTGATAGGTGAACCCCACCTTCTATAGCAGCCCAACTAATGAAATGTGAGCTGGTATGGTGGCACATGCCTGTAATCCCAGCACTTGGGAGGCTGAGGTAAGAGGATTGGTGTGAGTTCGAAACCAGCCTGGGCTACAAAAGTGAGCTTAAGGCCAGCCTGAACTGCACAGCAAGACCCTGTCTCAAAAAGACAAAAAGGGAAAAAAAAAAAAAAAAAAAAGGAAAGAAATGATCACCTACGTACCAATCCATATGGATCACAGTCAGCCAGGACCTGCAGCTGTGTATAAAATTATTCATTCTTTGGGCATGAGCAAGAGTACCAGCTAGACAGGACACTCTCCCTGTCACCATCCTGTATGCTCTGCAGACTGCATACCATGAGCTCAGCCCACAAGCTGCAGAGCCTCAGGTTTACTATGTGGAAGTCTCTGTAGCAACACGTTCTCCTACATGTTAGCCACACATTGCACAAATGTGGTATTCTTTTTTTTTGTTTTGTTTTGTTTTGTTTTTTTGGCAGTACCAGGGATTGAACTCAGGACCCTGTGCTTGCCAGGCAAGCACTTATTCTACTGAGCCATCTCCCCAGCCCAAATGTGGTATTCTTTAAACCCAGAAAAGCACCTAGATTTCTCCAGGAAAAGTCACCTAAGAAGTCAAACACCATGTCTGTGTGACCTGTAACCACTGTGACTCCATCTGCTCAGGTACTGAGAATTAAATGTGACAGCCCAAGGAGCCACTAGCTGTCCCTTCCTCCACAGGTTAGGGTTAGGTTACAAAGACACACTGCTTCTTTCATTTCTTACCATATGATGGAAACTAAGTCTTCAAGCTTTGTTTTATTTCGCTAGGCAAGAGGTTTACCACTGAGCTATGCCATCCAGCACAAATCTAGATTTTTAATTCGCCAACTATTTTAAGGAAGACCTGGATACCGATTAGATAGGCTTTTTCCTAAGTCTATCTATCCAGTTTCTTGAGATGACTCTACAGATTTACAGAAATCTGTGTTCTTCTTAAGCAAATGAAAAATTTAAAAACCTCGTCTGTCCAGTCTGACCTCAAACAGAAGGCCTGCCTTCCCTGATCCCGTTATGACAGTGGGAGCAATATAACACCCCAGTCAAAATCCCTTGTCAAGACCTGGCTGCATGGTAGCTCTGCCACCAGCTCACTGTGGCACACATAGCTGGCAAGGTTTCTCTTTTCTGTGTCTTGGCTGCTTACTGTGAATATAATGGGAAAACTGACATGAATAATGTTCAGTAACTCTAACTTTTATAATTTGCCCTTCTTAAAATCTACTATGGTCTCACCTGTAAGATGCTATGTGACCACAGGTTTTCTATTAAATTTACGAATTACCCACAAATGGCTTATACTCATCTTGCACACTATATGTCACCCTATCCTGCCAACCCACTGGACAACCATGTCATAACATGTAAAGCAGTGGACTAAGAGCTTTTATATGAGGTTAGGCCATATGAGGTGCCAACACTTAATCATGTCTGCATTGTAAAAACAGCACTTCATATATAGTCCAACCTACCATATTGACTTATTTAAGCTTGCTATCAAACCCATAAGGTAAATACTACTTATACCCTCATTTTACAAACAAGGAACTAAAAGCACAACGAAGCTAGTAATTTGACTATATCAGACAGCTAATACATGAGGGAGTCTGGATTTAAATCCAGACAGTCAGGCTCCTGACTCTGTGGTCCTAACCATAATGTTATACTGTATCTCAAAGTAAAAATAAGAACATCTTGACAACTAATAGTTTAAACCAAGGTGCTATCTTAGAATGAGCAAGAGACTAATACCATATCGTCTGCCAGTTTGTACCTTTCACTTCAATGGTGGCATTTGCTTTAGGAGCGCTGAAAAAATGATACACACAGTGGTATTCGCCTGAATCCTCAGCTCGCGGCTTATTGATCCTGCAGAGATGAAAAGAAAAAGGAAGTAAGGTAACTGAGCATGATGAAAATATATAGCAAAAGGAAGTTCAAAGGGGACAGCAGGGTCCCTGCTCTAGAAATCCTACTCCGTAACACTACTTACCTGGTTCCTAACAAAAAGTAAAAACTTTCCTCTATGCATCCCAAAGTATGAATACCTTATTCCTTACTAGATGCCAGGACAGAGAGAAGGAATAATTCATGGCCCCTAATCTTAAGATACTCCAGTCTATTAGGAGAAGAAAAAACAAAACAAAACAAAAAAAAAAAAACCTGCACGTAATCAAAACAGAGGGCCAGGGGAGGAAGGGTTGAAGGGAAAGTAGGAGAATGGGGGGAAAAAAATAATCAAGTTGTATCATGTACAGGTATAAATCTCTATGATGAATGTTATCATTACTTCTATCTAAAATGTAACAATAAAATCTGATTAAAAAAGAGGCCCATATCAAGGATCAAAATTTTTATTGAGCTCTAGAGGATAGAACAACCACTACAGCTTCTTGTCTCATGGTTATAGTTGGAAAAACAACAACGGGGGGGGGGGGGGGGTGCTTTTCTGAGCATTCATAAAACCTAAATATTTAGCAGTATGCCCTCTCTAAGTTACTGACAGGACCCAGGTATAGTGTTTTTGAGTTATTGTTTTTAAGCAAGCAACAAAATCTGACAACAGATATTAGCCACAGAAGTGCAGCTTAAGAAACAAAGCCTTATCAGGGCAGGGAGATAGCTTAGACGCCCCTGTGATTCTTTAGAGTGCCCATCAGAGTGTGCAGCTATGCACACACATATGTGGCTGCTTGGTTCACAGTGACTTCCTAGTGCGCAACTTCTATGTGGGTAGGCACTATTTAATTGATGCACCATCCTATACCCATCAACTCACATGCGTGCCTGCAGTGCAGTAAAGAAATCAACAAATGATTAAATGCACACTGATTCAAAATGAAGAATTGCACATCGACCCTGACTAAATTAAGCAGAGTGAGAGGAAGGACACAACAGATACATGGGACCACAACACCTCTTCTTGATCTTGCAATTGATCACAAACAAGCTTTCTTGTTTCTGTGGGCAACTTCACAGCACCTCAGTACACTCTGGTGTATACATACACCAAATGTGCAGAAAGACTTACCAAATGTGAGTAATAACCGAAATAAGAGAATCAACAGTTTTCAGACCAGGGGATATGTAAACCCCAGGGAAACTAGATTCCTGCTCTTTTTCTTAGTGGTTAAAATGACACTTGTTACGTTCCAGCCTCTACTGTAATAATTAATGTCTACTGAACAAACTACTCTTATCCACTGACTGGCGCAATCATGTACCTATCTTACTGTTCACTCCAAAAATGAAACACAAGAGACTCAGAATGAGGCAGATCCTTTGGGAAAGAGGAAGGGGAAAGGGAACTAACCTAACAGATTAAAGATCACTAGCAAAACAAACTTTTCAACTATTATGTGTTGTAAACAAAAAAGAGAGATAGAGAGGAAGGGAGGGAGGGCAGGAGGGATTGAGAATATGAATGATTCACTCTGGATGAGAAGAGGCACATCTCAGCATGTCCACAGCAGCATAATATTGTAATAGGAGCAGTCATCTTCTCAATTTGACAAATAGATAAACATCTTATCTTAAAACTTAACATGTTCTCAATAGGAATAGATGGAAGCCAGCTATTCTCCTAACAAGGATTCAAGAACATGCAGGAGGAGGAGCAGTAATCAATCTTATTTAGGGCTCAGAACAATTCTAAGTTCCCCTAGATAAACCAGGGAAGAAGTCTCCCTAGACTGAGGCCAGCAATCTGGGCTTTCAATCACCACATAACATTCCCTTCAACTAGACACTGGCAAGGAAATGCATCACAGAGTCCTTACACATTAGGCAAAAGGTCACTGACCTGGCTCTATGGGTGACTTACTAATGGATTCTCTGGAAAAACTCTAGAGATGCAGAATATCTTAGAATGTCATGGTAAATAAACCAAAAAAAAAAGAAAAGAAAGAAAGGAAAGGAACAGATACAGAGAGCCAGGACAAATCTTTAGCTCAAAGCTTTGTGGGCGAAAGTCCAAGACCTCCTTACCCCCACCCTAGTATCACTGGAGATCTGCTGCTACCTTGAAACAGGTACTGTTTGGAGAATGACAAAAAACAAAAAACAACAACAAAAAACCCCCCACAAAAACTGTAAAACTAAGGGGCAGACTAGGAATAAGTATCTTCGTTTAACCCCAACATCACAAATTAATTAATTCAAATTGTAAGGATACACCTGAGACTATATTTCTACTTTGGTTTCAGAAGAAATGACAGTGGAAATAGTTACTAAACTCACCATCAAGTGGTACTGGTATACAGCAGGGGAAGAAAAAAAAATCTAGAAAGGCCAAAGATCTGGAACCTACTCTTTGTTCTAAAACTTAGCACATAGAGTATGTGACCTTCAAAGCAGCCAAGAGTTTCACTATGGGGCATATAGTTTTCTCATCTGAAGAAAGGGAAAGGATCTATAAACTCCTATGGCTCTCCTGATGGTGTCAAAGTTCTCAACACTGTAAACACTGCACAATGCCCTTGCTACTGCTGGGCATGCAGGCTCTCCTGGCCTCAGTCCAGTGCTTTCTCTGTACCACATAAACTGCCAAGCAGGATTAGCCGATCCTTTTCCAAACTGGTTTCCAGCCAGAAACAAACTACTCTGAAAAACGAGGTGCCATGCATTTAAGATGTTCCAAAAAGCACCTGCTCTTTGGGTGTCAAGTAACTAAGACCTGAGAACATTCCTTTCCAGAAGTTTCTTCCAGGTGACCATCCTCAGTTCATGTCCTGGGCTTGCTGGTGCTGATCAAATCAGGGTGACCGTAAGGTTCCTGAAAGATAATTCAGGAGTTTTCTTCCTCCAAGCCTCAAAGCAGACTTCACTCTGATCCCTCCAAGCACCACAGCGGCTCAGAGGCCTGGGTTCTACTGGAAATCTCACCTGTGACTCACACAGCTGCCCACAGTGTTACCACAGGGAGGGGGTTACTGATAGCTTGCAACTTAGCTATTTGCTAGAATAATCTGGGAGTCTTTTATAAATTCCTCAGCCTCACCTCAGAGATATCAAATCAATTACCCAGGTGAGGACCAAATATATCTCATGTCAAAGTTCACAGTTTGGTGCACAGTTCAGTTCACAGAAATAAAGAGTTCACACTACATTTTTAAACACACTTTCTCAGATTCATCTTTTCAACATAGTAACTCATAGCAAGTCCTGAAATGCACTGGAGTAAGACCCTTAAAGAAGTAAGAACATGTTGTTACAAAGATCACAGTTTAGCCGGGCGTGGTGGCGCACGCCTGTAATCCCAGCACTCGGGAGGCTGAGGCAGGAGGATCGCTGTGAGTTCGAGACCAGCCTGGGCTACCAAAGTGAGCTCAAGGCCAGCCTGAACTGCACAGTGAGACCCTGTCTCAAAAAGACAAAAAAAAAAAAGATCACAGTTTTATTAACAGTTCAACTCAATGCAATAAAACAGCTTTTAGGGTAGGGCAGGGTCTTACTATGTAGCTCAGGGTGGCCTTGAACTTGCAGCAATCCTCATTCCTTAGCCTCCTGGGAGCTGGGATTACAGGTGTCCACCACTACCTCTGGTCCAAAATGTCTTAAATAACATTGTCAAATTCATCATTTCAGTATGCACATGTAAACTGCTGGTGATATGGAGTATGAACATCAAAGCCATCGCAGCTCTGCTTCTTCCCACAGTCCCAGGAGCTGCCAGCCCCTCTCACCTGTATTCCATGTTGCTGGCATTCTTACGAGTGGCAGTCAGTTCTATCCCATTCTTTGTCCAGTAGCTGAATGTAAGCGTGTGAGAGCTGGAGGTGAGGTTACACTGCAGAATGACAGGGCCAGGGCTTTCTTTTATAATGACCTCTTCACTGGTGACAATCCTTGGTTCTGTAATAAGAGTGCATAATGATAGGGGGCCACAGCTTTCCAGCATCTCCAGCCCTGGCCTGAGAGTTGGGTGGGGTAGGAGGGGAAAAATAGAAGAGGGAGGGCAGACAGGACCACATGAGGACTTTCACTTTACCACTTTGGAGTCAAGAAAGGAAAAACAATGATTATAAGCAAATGACCACTAGCGCAGACAACAGCCTCAAGACCAGTTGGCCTAGACGTGAAAGAATGGGAGTATTACAGGTGCTTGTACTGGCAAGAACCCCCTAAAATTTTGATACCACCTTTTTGTAAAAACCACCAACCAATTCAACTCCAATTACAAAACCAGGCTCCACCTTGCAGTTTTAAAGACAAAAGCATTATCATTTATATAACTAATAAACTCCCTATGGAGTCATTGGGCCTTGGAACAGTGGTAAGTATAATTAGATACATGTGTGATGTTTCCTACATTTAAATCTGTCAAACCTACAGCAAATGATCCATAGCTGTTTATGCAGAAAGTCCAGATCCTAAAAGCAAACTTCCCACTGGAACTCTTCATTTTCTGAATACTGAGGAGAAAAAATTCCATTAGTTATTCTCTGGCCCATATTTATTTCTAATTTTTCTCCCCAGAACTGTACTTCGCACTCCTTTTTTTATGTATTTAGGACAGGATCTACAGGGTCTCACTACATAGATCAGACTGATAGTGATTCTCCTGTTTTCAGCCTCCCAAGCGCTGGGATTACAGGCGCGCGCCACCACACCCAGTCTCAATTGCTGTCTCAGCACAACCCAGGGGCGGGGCCAGCACAGCATGCTGGGGGTCAAACCCCAACCCTTGCGCTCTGCCTAAGCAGGCGCTAGTCTGCTGAGCTATCTGGCTGGCTCATACTCCATTTTATGATAATATGATTATATTAGAGTGCAGTATGTCTCGGTATTATGGGCTCCTAGAATTTTAGAGCTATAAAGCCCCTGGAGCTTACTAAAGCCACCCCCCCCCCTTTTAAAGCGCTTAAAAGAGTAAAATGATTTATGTAGGCCATAATTATTAAGGCAAAACAGGGCCTTAAAACCCAATCTGATTGAATTCTGCACCCCTATCACCATTCCCAAAACACCCCACCCCAACCTTCCACCCTATGACAAAATACATACTTCACTTTTCTGGTTCTATTCTGGGCTTAGAGAACACAGGATCACCAGTTTACCTTCAAAAGTATCCTATGAGTCAAATAAAACACAAAGAGCTAAAAAAAACTTTAAGTCATACTACATCATTTGTGGAAGCTTTATCTTGAAAGCACACTGAAATCTTTTCCTTGTTTTGTTACTTGTCTTTTATCATTTCCTATGCTTAGTTCTTTTTCTACTTTTAATCATTTTCAGGTGAAGTCTGAATTAACCATCTTCTCCCCTCATAAGAGACACTTATCTTTTTTTAAAAAAGAGATACTTATTGTTTTTCCTCCCAATTTTTTCTCTGAAATACATGACTCTCCATTTCTCTTTACCTGGCTTCTACATCTTTGCAGCAACTCTCCCTTACTTATACGGGGTCCCTTTGACTCTGAACTGTTGAAGACAGGATTATCTCCCTCCACTGGAATTCATGTTGTTTAGGGGGAGGTAAAGGGATGGCAAAATCATGGGATAGCTGGAAATGTCATGACTTAAGGATCTCCTAGCCAATGTAGGATTTCTGACTACACAGAATTAGCATCTTGAACGAAACCTGTGATAAAGCAAAACCTTAAGTTTTCTCAATTAATAAATTAGTTCTGATTTCAAATTCTGGCAAAAGGATAGAGGTTATCTTCCATTCAGCACTGGTCCTTATCAGTAACATTAAACGGAGTTTCTATGTACAGATAATGGAGGCATAGCAGCCACTATGACACAAGCAGATGCATGTAAACATGTTAGCGCAGTGGTGTCCCATGGTTTCCAAGACACACTGGACAGAAGCCAAATCCCTGGGCCTTACGAAGTCGAGCAGAACAGCTGCAAACCCTGCAATGGAAGGCGCACACACACCATCAGCAGAAAGCATCACAATTCCAAGAAAAATCAAAACCAAGCAAAAACAAGAAAGAAAAAGATAGAACCAGTACTCCACAAAAATTAAAAAATATCAAGGCAACATGAAAACCCAAACACACTTTTTTAAAGTTTTTACTAAATTTTTATTTCCAATTTTATTGTCTGTCCCATTTGGGACTCCTTCTGGTTCTTCCTCTCAGACTGCACCAAGATAGGGTGAACTCTGAGAATGAGGCCAAGAGTTTCCAGATGATTACATACAAGGAGGCCAAAATAAATGCTAGTCTTACCTGTGGTGATGCAAATGCCCACTGCAGCTCAGGGAGATTAAGAAGTTGATGAAAGCAACCTGGTAGACTTTCTGACAAGAACTCTTAGAAGGCAAAGGACAGCACTTTCCCCGTAAAGTGTTAAAGATCCAGGAGAGTCGGCTGGGAGCAAGTGGACAATGTAATAGGTTTAAATTTGATTGTGTAACATAGGCAGATTGTGGGGTGCCCTTCATCCTGTGATTGCTGTGCATAGAAACCAGTAATGAGAGCATGCTCCTTTGGCCAGAGTGCCATAGCTACATTCTGCACCTGGATGAAGGTGGGGCTTTTATTTCTATGGCTGAGTACTGCCCAGTTGAAGTCCAAGAGTGATGTATCTTTATTTTGGAGAGGCTAAACACTGTTACTTGCCACTGACTTCTATTTAGAAGGACTGGGTAGGAGACTCTTACCCTAGCCATCACGCACATGTGAAGAACATGCCATGGCCAATGAGATACCCTTAACTGGGCACATTTTTCTTCTTGCCTTGTGTTACACAAAGAGCTCTTGGAGAAGTAATTCTTAGATGACTCTAACATCCCCAAAGAGACAATATCTCAGGTATGTCTGAGGTCATAAAACAATTCACTTGGAGTTAATCTCAACAGCCTAGCTCTCCAAAACCACTAATTTTGATTAAAGTGAGATAGACAAGTCTGGGGAGACTGACTAGCCAAGATTTGGTTCAACCACATGCAAACATCCTTAAGTTAGGAAGTTTATTTCAAAGTAAAATGGTAGATGCTGTATACTCTCAGGATAGGCAGGCAACCCCAAAGTCTTGTTTATTTTAGCTTTCATGGCCTTTCTAAGCAGTGAGTCAGGCCATGGAAGTAAACTAACAAACGCCCAGCCCAGGCTATGCCTATAAATTTCTGCAGACTTTTGTGGCCATTTTGGTAATTCTGGTTTTTTTGTTTTTTTAAGGAAAGGAGCAAGGGGGCAGGAGAAGGAGGCGTGCAAGGGAAAAAAAAATTGTTAAAAAAATGAAAGAAAAGAAAAATCACTGGGTTAATGTTCCCCATTTTCACATAGACAGGTTTTCTTTTCCCCTTCACAGAAGCAGGTTCTCTGAGTCAACAGTGCCAACTGCAGCAGCCTTTTCTGTCTCTCTTCTCAGGCCTTTTCCTCTTCCCCAGTTGCTTGCAAAGATCAGGCATTAATTTACTATTTTTTGTGTAAATATGTAGATTCAGAGCCCATCATATTAGCTCCTGTGTTATTACCAAATTCCTCATAAAAATAGTATCTTCACTACTTCTATTCACTCTGCCTAAATCATTCAGCTCTTTAAGACAGAACTGGCTCTACAGGTCTCACTGTGCCCTTGAAGATAATGTGAAAAACCCTATTAAATAGGAAGTTCAATGCCCCCTCACCTATAACCAGATCTAATGTAAGGTTGGAATTCTTCCTAGGTGGGTTGGTTCTTCAGTGACTTCTCCCTCCTTTCTTCAAGTAGCTAACAAGTCACTTTCCAGAAAGAGAAGAGGCCATCAAAGCTCTTGTGTTCAATGTCTCCTGTTCCCGCTACAAAAGATGAAGAGGATTTCAACTCAGCTGCTCACTCAGAACAAGGAACATGGCTTGGATTTAGTTTCTCTTTTTTTCAAGAAGCAGAATCAAGGTTAATGTGAATGGGATCCAAACTACCTCTAGGGTTATCATCTTCTGGGATGAGGGTCCCCGTACCAAGTCATTTACAAAGCCTAACTGTCTGTGAACAGGAATCAGGAGCAACTCTTGAAAAGACGGAGACAATGTGGTGGGGCTTCATAAGACATTTTTTGCCTACCATTCTGAGTGGCTGAAGTGGGAGGGTTGAAAGTTGCAGCCAATTGTGGGCAGCTTTGCACACTCCATCTTAAAATAAAAAAACAGGCTGGAATTGTACCTCAGAGAAAGGCCATGGGTTCAATCCCCAGCACCCGGGAGTGGATGTGGGGAAATATGTAATAAGCATATTACAGTTCTGTGCCATCTGACTCTGAATGATAAGATGTGTAGAGGCAAGTCCCAGGAGACTAAATAGGCAGGCCCAGGGAGGAGGTGTCTCCCTGCAGTGGAGGGCTGCTGTCAGAGAAACATGCCACTGCTTTAGAAAAGAAAAAGAGCTGGAACTATGGATATCCAAGCTTACATGCCACCCAACAATCAAAACATATCACCACACTGCATCCAAGGCAACATTCCCATCACAAAACAGTGAGACACCAAATTACAATGAGGGAAGAGGCTGGGCAGACACAAACTTAAAACCATACAGGTGAAGGCAGCTATTCAGAGCTTCAAACAGATAAACACATGATATAAAAGTAGTTAGATTGGGAAGAGAAACAAAAATAGAAAGGCACCAGGAAAGAAATCAGCAAAAGGATAGCAGGAAACCTACTACAAAATTAAAGGGGAGGGAAAGAAATAATTGTAACACTACCCTCATTTTGACTGCCTGGTTTTGTGTTTTCAAAAGATTTTGTAACCTTCCCAGTTTTCCCTCCCCACTTCTTCCCACCGCAGATGATTTTGGACAATCACGGATTTCCTCAAGTTCTTTGGTCCTGAGGAGAAAGACACAGAGGAGGGTTGGGGAACAAGGGAGGCAGAGAGGACAGCAAAGAAGAAAAGTCGCCACAGATGTTTTCATACACTACAGCCAGAAGGGTTGTGGGTTTGAAAAACGAAGACAAGGGACGGGGTGAGCGATCATACTGGGGAAGAGGGAAAGGAAGCAGAGGGAAGGGTCATCGGGCCACCTCTATGACTACAGTACTACTACTGTAGGGTGCTGGACTCACTCTGAAGGACGCTTATGGTGGCCTGGGCTCGAATCCATGTTATAGAAGGGTTTTGCCTCAAGTCATTCCTCTTGGGGTCGTTGCTGGCCCTGCACTCGTAAGTCCCAGAGTCCTCCAAGGTGAGCCGGGTTATTCTCAGCACACTCACGCCGTTTGACCCGTAGGCGGTGTTTACGGTGACACGGCGCTTCCGAGCACCGTCCCACAGCTGTCTGAAAGACTCTGCCCGGTTGACTTCTGCGTACCACCACTGGATCTCTGGCGTGGGGCTCCCGACCACGTCACAGTACAGCTCAAAGGCGTCCCCCGTGAGCTTAGTTTCTGACATGGGCGACTTGACAAACCCAGCTAGAGGGAGGGGGAGCAGGAATGCAGTGACAGGCCAACCAGAAAAAAAAAACAGAATCAACAGGTGTTAATAGTAATTAGAAAAGAAAAGAAACAAAAGCAAATGAGTTGCAAAGAACAAAAAAGGATTCATTTTTAAACTATAAAGAGACAGTATAGCAATTCATACAAGCCTTTAGAAGAAGAACCACCCTGGGAAGCTCATGAAGCAAAGGCAGGCCAATTGCAAGCTGGGGCAGCCTAGGTGCTGGCCAGGCAAAGCAAGCCCACTGGAAAGCATTTTAGCAATGGGCCCAGCTGGTAGGAATGAGAAAGCCTCATGTCTTAGGGAAGAGCCTCCTTCCTTACAGCACAAACCATTACCTTTTCAAACTCAGGAGAATGATGAAGGATAATCAAAAGTGGCAGTAGGTTTATGTGCCAAGTCAGGATCTCTCTTTTGGATGGGTATGCAATTCATTAGAGATGCACTGTCTTTTGTAAGCCTCAACAAGAAGTATTAACTGACCTACTGGTCTTAGGATTCAATCCAAATTTCAGGTGAAAGGTGGCAAATTTTTCTTGGAGGTTTCTGAGTTCAGATTAGACTTTTTCCCACTACTTATTCTTTCCTGG
>PVJA010021671.1:0-35258 GCA_004027025.1 Myocastor coypus
TTAATAGAGGAACAGAATAGATATAATATAAGGAATGGATATTAACACCAAATATACAATCTATAAGAAATTGTAAGATTGGCTTACAATAGCCACAGAGTCAGATGAGGAAGCGCGCACAGGGCGTCTGCACACTCCGGACTGAAGGATTCAATCCCGAGGCTTGGACTCACTGCAGCACTCCGTGTAAGTCTCTGTCTGTTGATGGGTCCGTAATGGAGGACTGAAGTTTCTGTAGTTGGAGGCTGAAGAGTCTGTGGCGGAAGGCAAGAGGTCTAAGTTGGAGGCCGAAGAGCTGCAAGCCAGACGATGAAGTCCAGTCTGAATGCGAAGACCGAAGCTTCTCCGACGAAGTGAAGTGTTGACTCCTCCTTCAGCCCTTTAAAAAGTCTTTTTGTGCTCAGTCATTCTGACGTGGACTCATTGCGCCCTAGGGTGGAACCAATCATACCCCAGGACGGGCCCTTGATCCCGTTCTTGGGAGAAATCCAATCATATCCTAGGCAGGCCCGGGTGATACTCCAGGGAAGAACCAATTGTACCCCAGAGTGGGGCTCCCATCAACAGGGAACCAGGCTGCTGAGTCATTCAGCCAAGTTGACACATTGTATCAACCACTACAGGAACAAAATACTTGTTTTCTTCATAAATTCATAACCAGGCATAAGAAGTTCAATCAAGGTATCCATGGACTGAGAGGCTCTGGTTTAAGTGCTCTAGGACAAGTTAGAAAAATAGCAGATTAACCTGTCTGCTACTTATCAGTCAGTTTTGGGTAGCCAACTAAGTTAACATTCTTGCCTTTTACAATTCTTTTACAATTCATTAATTCATACAGGAGAGACCAGGAAATCTCCTAGTTCCTGCAACATTAGGTATGGCTGGAATGTGAGGAAATGTCAGATTAAGAGGACTCTTCCTAACAAAGAATTGTTAGCAATTGCCTTGGAACTTTAACCCTTTTTAACCTGAGTAAAGTCCCTCTGAGTTAGATTAGGAAGATAAATTGTTCCTGGTTTATGGCGGTGTTTGGTAGGTTAAATTGGATCCTAATAGAATTGCACCAAATTCTAAAAGGGACAACAGTGCAAATAATACCAACACCTTTGTAACCCCAAAGTGTCCTGAACACAAACACACAGCTTCGGTAAGTGTCTTAATTGAGCCTCACCTGATGCTTTATGGATTCAGTTAAAGAGTAGCAGGAAGCAGTGGCCTGTAGATAATGTCTTTGTTCTCCCTTTTTTTCTGTTCTCTTCCCTAGATCTTGCTTTTTAGGGATTGAATTAAAGATATGAATTAATGCTTGAAATAATTTTTGTACCTCTGAAAAATTCAATACAATCCATGGAGATATGTTAAAAATCACCACACTGAGTCCAGGCAAATGTATGAAGACTTCTCTAACCACCCCAAGTCAGTTTATGTCAGGGAATCTATAAAACCAAGACCCAGGGAATTCTTATTGAATATTTAAGCCTTTACTTATCCATTGACTCTGTGAAGATAATTTGAGCATCATAATTACATATAAAACTCCTGTACATTAGTGTGTTATATCAGAAGGCAGAGCCATGAAGTATATACAGTTCACCCCAGAGACCATCAGGGCCAAATGGCCACCCCAAGAGCACATCGTGGCTGTTGCCATAGCTAGATGAGATCTGATAAAAATTCACACCAAGGCCAACTTTGAATGGAAACAAATAATAAATGCAATCCAAAATGGGTTGTTTTTACAAGTAGAAATTGTATCTTATTTATCTTTTTGTCCTTTGAATGGGGCTCATGAATATCCAGCACAGAGAAGCTTACCTAAATAAGACATTTAGTCATTTCCTAAGAGAACTGTTTAGAAGGACCCTCAACTCCTCTCTCGGTGTGTTGCATTGGTGTTTATACAGGGCCTTCCTGCAGATTTGTATTGACATGGACACTAAGAATTTTATATAAGAGTTTTTTCAACTTGTTCTGTATGTTATTGCCCTGTTCTGGAACCCATGCTGTCCACCTGTACTACCTGCACATTCTCTAATGCCTGTGCTTTGTAAAAATTACTGTGCTGCTTGTTGCATGGGGTGGAGAAGGGAAATTAAAACTGATTAAAATATGTGGGTGCAGCCCTGCCTCAACACTGACCCTTTGTCCCTGCCCACCCCCACTATAGACTGAATTCCAAGAGATGATCTTTGTTCCTGGTTAAGGACTCCGAGTGACACACAGGATGCTTTAAAAAAAAAAAATCATATAAGTGGATACAAGGTCACATACTTTGTATGAACCTTTAGACTGTAGTTGAGTCGTTTTGGTTAGATGAAGATTACAGCACAATTAATAAGAATGGCATCAAAGAAAACACAATTAAATATTATCTGAAAATACTATGCTTTATCTACATGTAAAGACAAATCTGTATCAAACATACACTTCACTTATATTTTTGCTCAAATGAACAGGATCAACCTCACTAATTCCATTTCACAGTGGTTTCTAAGGGTTGAAGATCATGTTAGAGAAATATAATGAAAGGGAGATAAATTATTCTATCAGGAAAATATAGAGTTGTACATTTTATATTCATTTTAAGACATTTTCTTGTTCTTTGAATTTTGTCGTTAGCCTTAACCCTAAAGAATTCTAAATGAAATGAAATGTGGCTTTTTGGAAAATTTCAAGGAAAAGGAAGATAAATTTAGAGTGAATGTACTGTGAATTATGTGGTCAGGACATTTGTGTCCTACTCAGCATTCCACTTTAATTAATGTCTCACGTGGATCTGTTACGTAGATGACCTTCTGCCCTTTGGTCGTCTCCACCTCTCTTTCGAAAGATGCGATGGCAGTCTGCTGTAATAACCAGGCAAGCTCTTAGGCCTGTGCCTCTTCCTTGAGGGAAAAGGCCCTCTTAATCTCTGTTTCACATGCATCATAGTTCTGAGATTTGTAAGAGGAGGATCCCATCCTGGAGGGTTTTGACAATCCAATTTTCACATGAGCACAGTCAACCAAAATTATCAGTTGTTGTACATCCTGTCTATTGTCCAAAGAGATACACAATCATCTAGAGCAACAGAAACAAATCAGCAATGGTTGTGCGGAGTCTTGCATTTCCGAGGCTTGGTGGTAACCCCATTTTCATGGGCAATGTGAACATGTGCCTTGTTCTTAGTAATTTACTGTTTATAAAGCAGTCTAAGGTCATGAAATACAAGTTAATAGTCCGCCCTGTGGTTTTCTAGGACATAACTCAGTGCCACTCTTCTTGTACATACAATTCAAGTGCAATGCTTCTTTCACCAAAAATCCAACTGGTAAGGTGACCTTCATACTATGCATTTTACTAATTTGTCTCATTTCTAAATTATCACAGACTTGATCCTGACTATGAAGAGGAAAATAAAATCATGTAATAATACCCTGGACAGGTAGAGGTCTTTTATCAGTGATCTCAAAACATCTCCTGAGTGTTAATTACTGCTCCAATCTGCTGGGAGGGAGATGTGGTTATGGCCACGGTGCTGATGAGGAAGCAGATGCTAGGTCAGGGATCGGTGACTTAAGATAAACTGGTGATCTTGAGCAACTCTGTCACAGAAAGGGAGGAACAGGACTCAGTCCAAGATGGAGCGTGGGGGCTCCTTGCTGGTGTGGCTCATGTGCTGCTGCCAGCCTTGTTCCTCCCTAAACGGTCATCACTTCCCTGATCAGCCCCTTTCTAGAGCAGGTGTTGTCCAAGATGCGCTCTGCACGTTGAGCTTCCTGGGTACCGAAGACGAGAACTGAAGAGTACAGTTTGTCAGACCTCCTGGAGGAGCCACTTGTAGGACGAGCTGGGGTGCGCCCTGCAGACCGCATCAAACCGACCTTGGCCCCTGAAGATCCAATCTGAAGGAGCTGTTCCTCTGGGAATGGGTGATAAGATGCTATCTGGTCCCTCTCGGCAGCCTGGTACATTGCACGAAGTGTGGCTAATTTTATTCTTTCTTAGGGCACACTCTGCCCTGCAGGCTGGGTGAGCGTGGTGCGAAGCAATGCCTGCTCATAGAGTGTGCTCCTGGGCTTTGCCCCTTAGTTCTTTATCTTTAATCCTCTTGTTTGCCCAACTCTCTCCACAACATGCCTTTAAGCTTCAGAATCAGAACTGATATCAGAGCCAGAGCAGAGCTACCTCATTAACACTTCTGGAAGCCATATTCTCAAGGGACATTCCAGAAGCCCCTCAGCTTGTCACAGATCCTCAGTGAGCAGCATGTCACTGTATGGCATTAATCTATCACAGCTTTGAAAAATAAAGAAAGAACATACATGATCCTGAATATGTCTGCTTCCTTCTTCTCTCCTCTGTCTTCTCCAAAATAGGGCATGAGCAAGAAGAGATTAAGTCTCAAACAATGATGGCTACTGTGGAATCACATGGACTACAAAATAAAGTCACGATAAGTTAATTCCACAGCACGTCACTAGAGAGAAAGGCTACACACAAATAGAGAGAAAAAAATCTTTTTTTTTTTTTTCCATTGACCCATTCAAAAACAGCCATGACTTCATCCTGGCTGGTTATCTGGTGAGTTTCATGCCCTGGAATTTAGGAATTAGAGGAAGGGGACAGAGGAAATTTTAAAATAGGCCTAGAAGGGTGGTCAGGCCTGGTTCACAGATCTGCTGCTCTTGCTCTGTACAACCCACAGCCCTCTGGGAGCTGCCGAAGTGATGTGTCTTACTTTTCTATTTTGAGCCTATGACTCACATCACAAATATTGACTTCTATTTCTCTATTAGCATCAAATTTTTTTCCTTGAATCCTCTGAATTGACTTTGACTATAACTTTGGTTAATATTAAACCTCTCTGGTCAACACATTTTTATAGCTATGAGCTGCTGTGGCCGCATGGAGTGGGAATTGGCAGAGAAGAGACACAACTGGGAGCAGGACACAGGTAAGGCTCTTTTGGGACCCCTCCACACCCTGGCCCACTGACTACCTGGCATGCTCCTGCCAGGTTCATTTTTCCAAAGCATAGGTGGATCATAGTGGAAACCTTCCATAGCACCAGACTACCAGAGGAGGAAGGCTTGAATTCCACACCCACACACTCCAAGCAATGAAAAGGCTTTGCCCATGCAGACCCAAAGACTTCACTAAGTCACCTCTACACACACCACCGTCTCTCCCTTGTCTTGGTCCTCCAAGCACTGCAAGACCTCAAGTCTCTCTTACAGCACCTAAGTAAACTCCCATATAAGCAAATTCCCACTCCTTCATCATGGGCTCTGGCAGACTCATCTTTGTACCTTCTGTACACTTAGCACCAGTGCCAGCACATGGGAGATAATGAATAAACATTTGCTGAGCTGAATCCTGTCTCAAGGTTTATCTGTTTCTTTTAGGCATATGATTAATAGTCACATGAAGTAGTTAAAATAGCCATACTGAGAGGTAGCTGAGGCAACACGTCCCTGAAAAACTCAAATGGTTTTTGCTAATAGCCAGCTGAAACAAACACATGAATTATCATACTTTGTCAACTTAGCTAGGATAGGAGAACTTGTCATCAGCATTACAATAAGTATTAAAATGTAAGTCAGAAGGAGAAATAGAAACAACGGAGAACACAGTGCCCTATGACAAAGTCTCTTTGTGATGGTCTCAGCAGACTCTGGGCATGAGGTGTTTGTCACTTTTCTTTGCTGGATGATTAGAAGCTGAAAGCAGCAGGAAAGTGGGAAGAAGTAGAAATTAAAAAAAAAAGAAATTGTATGGGCCAGCTAGATGGCTCGGTGGTCTAAAACACCTGCAACACATGCTGCCTCAGCCCTGGGCTGGCCAAAAAAGAAAGAGAGAGAGAGAGAGAGAGAGACAGAGACAGAGAGAGACAGAGAGAAGGCAGACAAATTTAAAAGAAGGGAAAGGAATCTGAGCAGTAAGTATCTCAGAGAACAGAAGGACAAAGGCAAGTGAATTTGACCTGTTTTTTACAGAGTTGAAAGTAACTAGATAAAAGTTCTATCCCTTTGTTTGCAGAGAAGAAAAACAGAAGGCCAGAAAAGCTAAATTATATCCTTCTCTTATTGTACAAGTATTTTAAATGGTTGAGTAGCTAGTGCAGGCTACTTCAAAAAATGATGGGGCACGCACGTGTGCTGCTGATGGTGGCCTTTCATCCTATCGTGTTTATCATGTCCTGGCTCAACCTCAGGCCATGGGTTCTGAAGAAACACAGGGAAATTTTTTTATCTAATTAAAATTAACGCAAGACCCTACATGCCCTTTTTTGTACTAAGTAATGGAGAAGAAAAATGTTGAATGGTTATAAAAGTTGGCTCATGGACAGCATTGTCAAGAAAGTTAAGCAAGTTCCTTTTTTACCCAAAGATGTGATAGCTGCCTTGGTCCATGCGCTCCTGTTTGTGCCCAATCACTGATTTGAAGGCAAACAGATGTGGCCATGATCGCTTTCACAAGCCGGACTCATTCCTTTGGCAGTTCCACTCAGTGCTCGGTGTATCGGCCTTTTGGGCCAGGAAGGCCTAGCGTGAGCAGGTGTGCATTGGCTTTCGTGCTGCCCATGGCTTGCCTTGCACTCTCAGGTTTCTGTGATGCCTATGGTGATTTGAATGCAGTTTGGGCCCTTCAGCCGCTGCTTCCATCAGCCTTGATTTTGGAAACATGGAAACCCATCTTGTCTTAGAGAAATCAAGGCAGCAGGAAGCTGTTCGATTACCAGCCTTTTCACAAAGCCTCCAAGTGATTTGTAAGTTTTCTCATGGTTTGCAATAATGGACCAGCAAGGGACATATGTTTCCATTTGATCAGATCTCTGTGGATGCTGAAAGTCCATATTTTCCTGTCACTAAAATTTAATGGAAACAAAACTAAATTAAAAAAAAAAATTCTCTCAGAAGGAAAGCAGCAACTCTGCTCTGTGGCTCATTGTCAGTGTCAATAGAAAGATTCGTTTCCTCTGCAGGAGCACTTCAAAAAGGAAAAACAACTGAAAACTGTGAAACAAAATAGAAGGCCTAGCTTGAAGCTTATCATTGCAAGACCAAAAGAGAAGGTACAAGACCACAATGAGTTATGTTAGTCTTACTCTTGC
This sequence comes from Myocastor coypus, assembly GCA_004027025.1. NCBI lineage: Eukaryota > Metazoa > Chordata > Mammalia > Rodentia > Myocastoridae > Myocastor > Myocastor coypus. The sequence goes on from PVJA010021671.1 coordinate 7,097, forward strand.
CTTCTTCTTTTTGGAGCAAACAACTAGATAATCTTAACTTTCCTGTATAGGTATACTGAACTCATTTGCCATGGAAATACTATTCTCTCTGCTGCTTCCTTTCTTCGTTTTTCTTCTTTTTTCTTTCCTCCCTCCCTCCTTCCCTCTCTTTCTTTGTTCTCTCTCATTGTTTTCTTTTTACTTTGATTTCTTTCTTTCTCTTGTTTTAGGGGAGGGGATTGACACCAGGGCCTTGTACATATATGTTAAACCCACAGTTTACCACTGAGCTGTATCCCCTTTGCAATAAAATTAAAAACTGAAATGTATTTAAGTCTGTCAGTAATCCTGCCTAAGTATGAAAGGAAGCAAGTTTTTCCAGAAAGGGTTCAACTTGTGTCAGATATTTGTGAGGCAGCTTAGCCCCTGATAGACAACACAGATCATGAGGCAATGTCTAGTGCGGTTCTGGTCATTTTTAAATATTGCCAACAAAAATTAAGAGAGCCTAAATGTCAAGCTCTATCGGGATATTTTATATACACTGCTTCACTGTTTCCTGAAGTGATTTTTACCAGGTGTCACTCACTGGGTTTTATCATTTGACAAGAGATAAAATTTTGTCTAGGTGTTGATTCAAGTTGGAGTGGGGTTGCAGACCAAAGTTAGAGGCTAACAGAAAAAGTCATAATGATAACGTGTGAATCCATGCTGTCTGGGGCTCAAGAGAAGAGATGAGGCCAGGGATTTATACTCAGAAAATCACTTTCTCAACCTATCAAGCCCTTGTTCTGGCCTTCAGGGCAAAGGAGAGGACACCCCCATGGCAGGGGCTGTTATGACTGCTGTCAACCAATGCCTGCATTTTCAAGGTTGTTAAAAATCCTTGACAACTTTTCCCTTACATGCACTAAGCAGGGTGGGATTAGCCCATGATCTCCATAGGATTAAATGCTCAGCTTCCCTTTCCTGATTTCCCTCTGCTCACAAGACCCACAAGCCAAAAATACCCTCTGCTGCTGCTGACAAGGCCGCTGAGCCCTGTCATGGTTACTGCCCCCTGGGGGCCCTTCCCGTTTTTTGACCCTTCATGCTATCAGAAGTTTCTTTCCTGTTGAGCTTTCTAACTCACCAGCTAGCAGAGGCAGAGTGTCTGCAGAGAAACTGCACCGTACCTCCTTCCCGTGTGCCCTACCCTGCCCGCCAGCTCCCAGCTTGCCTGCCAATGAGCTGTGGTCTATGTGTCGCTGCTGCACTCTGAGCCAGCTTCTCCCAGAGCAGACACAGCCGGTGGCTTCCTAAATTCCTGCTGTAGCTGCTTATTGGACTAACACATCTCTCACACAAACCTCTTCCCCCTTTTCATCACGCATGGGTCTTATTTAAAGATGGTATGAACACATCCAGTACCCTGTCCTGTGTTTTGGAGCTCAGATAGGTGACCATCCAGAAAAATGGACCATATGGGGCCACTCTCTGTCCTACATGACACTCACTTGCCTTAGAGGTGAGTTTACCTTAACTGGGCTGGAAAGCACACATTTGCAAAGGCTCTTCCAAATCTCATGGGGACAGTGGGGATTTGGGCACAGTGAGAAGCCAGGGCCAGGGCTCTTGGGGGCCTCATGTCGCATCAGCAAATCAGAGCTGGTGCTAGAAACTCTGACTTGGTTTCCCTCTCTGCACTTTGAAGCCTGTCCTCTCTGTGGCCCTCAATGAGGACCTGATAAACCATTGACCTCAATTAATAAGTGTGGAGCAGCAACAATATTAAACCTGACTCCTGGCTCCCTGTTGAGCTATCATGTGTCTCTCAGCCACTTACTTGGCAGGAACCTTTTCCTCACCTCATGTCCTTCCTATTACCCTCAAGTAAGTTCTGACCCTTCCCAAGGAACCCAGAAACACAACTCCAGCTCGGGAGCAAGACTGTGGGACACCTGTGCTACTAATGTCTGTGGGTCAGCCCTTCATCAGCGTGGACCTCCTTCCTGGGCAGCTTGGTGGTCACCAGGGTCAAGAGGGCTGCCCCCTCAACGCCTGCCCACAGCCTATTCCTGGGAAGCAGAGTGAAGCCTTAGGAAGAGGAAGCTGAGTCATTCCCCAGAGAGGAGCTGCTTTTGTGTCTGGGTTTGTTTCAGAAAACGGTCTCTTATTGAAGGCTGGGTAGGGATTCGGAGAAGGCTTCCTCCTTTTGGGTGAGCGTGACCTGCAATGTTGTTAGCCCATCAAATGCCACAGAGAAACTCCATGGACTAGCAAACAATCGTGAAAGTAGAATGTGTGTGTGTGTGTGTGTGTGTGTGTGTGTGTGCATGTGTGTGTGTGTGTGTGTATGTGTGTGTATGTATGTATTTATGAGTGCTGTGTGTCATATATTTCTATACAATTTAATCTTCACTGCAAGCCAATGAAGAAAATGCTGTCATTATTCACACTCTAGAGGTGGAGAAATATCAAGAGCCAGTGGGGTGTGGTGCTGCTAAATGTTTACAACAGACTCTGAAAAAAAGAAGAAGACCCCAGTACAAAAATTTGACCAAGTTTTTCATTAAATCTAAAATATTTTCTTCAACTACCAACATGAAAGTAATGAATACAGTCAGAAAGATTGGCATACCTGGCTTTCTGGACCTGGTTCCAGCACACCTCTAAACAGAGATTGTCATCTTCTCAATGTCATCCAGCATGTATCTCGATGCTACATTTTGAATACAGGTCAGACTGGCTCCAATATTCACACTCTTAACCACTAACCAACCATAGCCACAGTCAACAAGAAAGGCCCCTCAATTAGTGGGTTGTTGGAGCACTTATCTTAATTAATCAGGCAATTTCCCAGTTAATCACAATGGTCTTTATTGGTACAAATGAAGTACCAGTGCGTCTTGATCATTTTTTTGTCTTCCAGCATGTTAGTGTGTGTTTTTCAAGCACCTGTAGATATCAATATAGAATTTCATGGTGTTTATTTGGCCTGCATTCGAGGACTGAGAGATGTCCTTTGGTGATGTCCCTGCCAAGTGAGGACCCGTGCTGTTAGCAGGCGGCAGATGGGAGCCAGAATGGAGCATTGGCAGAGAAGAAGGAGAAGATACGTAGAGCAGTCTATTTCCATTTTCCTTCTCTCTTAAACTGGTCCAGGTACTCAAAAATCTTGGTGGAACCTGGTTCAGGACAACACACTCATTGAGAACTTGTTTCCCTCCTTTGCTGCATTAGGTCACCCTGAGTCACTCTGGTTTGTCTTTCAAGTAACAGGTGGAGACTGGAGAGGCAGACAGATCAATGCCCTCAGCTACCCGAGACAGCCTGACCTCTTGCTGTTTTGCATCAAGGTCAAGAGCATAGTCTGCAATTTCACTGTCTTCCCAAGGCAAACAAAGCTTCTGTCTGCCCTGTGTTATCAAACTGACTGGCTAGGGAGATGGAGAAGGGTGCTTGGCTGCCTCTCTGAGAAGTCCACTGGAAACTATGCACTTGCTACAGTGGGACTCCAAGGCTGGTATGATCCCGGGTTAAAACAAACCTCCATCTGGACCAGACATAGCACATTTACACTCATGGCCTTACTTGAACCTATTTAAAACACCAACAAGACAATTTTAATGCTTATGTTCAAAGAAAGAGACCCTATAAGCCACAGAGATAGCTCGATGGTCTAAGTACCTGCCTAGGCAAATGTAAGAACCTAAGTTCAATCCCCAGTATTGCATGCTGTGCCAGGCCCACCCTGGGTGCTCTGAGCCAGCCACCAAGACTAGGCATTGTAGTGTATGCCTGTAATCCCAGTGCTAGGGATGTTGAAACAGGAGGATTACTATGAGTCTAAACTGTATAGTGGGACCTTGAACCAAATACATAAAAATTGAATGAAAGAAAGAAGAAAGGAAGGAAGGAAGGAAGGAAGGAAGGAAGGAAGCCTAAATACATCTCTGACCTGAAAAGGAGTTCCCTATCTGCTGTGATGTTTGCGCTATATGTAGAGGTGTCTGAGGGTAAGGACAGCAGAGGGGCTAATGGTGACAATGGGGAGTGGGAGGGAGAAGGCAGTGGGATTCTGTACTCCAGACCCAGAGTGACACTACAACTAAAAGAGGGAGGCCACTGACCAGAGCTGCGGAACCTGATTGCTGTGGAACCTGAGTCTCAGCATGCAGATACAGAAACTCAGCCCATGGCCTTGCTTTACAGTGACTAGAAGACAGGGGACAAAGAAAGCATCCCTAGTCGTCAGATTCTCAGGCACATGTTAGAGGGGCGAAGGGCAGAAGCCACACCTTAGAGGAAACATAGAGGTCAGCCAGCACTGGAGGGGTTTTGCTAGATCTGCAGAGGAAACTTTTGTGGAGCCTAAAAGAAAATACAGTGTCCTGGCCTTGAAGGAAGATGCTGGGCGTAGAAAGAGCGGGATCTGTCTGGCCTGGAACAAGTCTTTCTGTTCCTTTGTTCTTGGATTTTTCACCTTAAAGTGAGCTATTAGATTTAGTCAATCATGGGACAGTGCATTTAAATACTTAGAATTCTTGGCCTTCCCCAAATGCTATTATTCATAACATGCCTTGCTAAAATTGGAATTGACTTTTCTCTTCTCTCCTTGAACAGAAAATGCTTAGGGCATATTACATCAGAAACAGCAGACCTGTACCACACCATGGTGTGACAGCTTCCCAGTCATCCTGGGGCAGCCCAAAGAGCAGGATAGAGGGCTGGAGAATTCCTGAGTAGCAGCGTGGCAGCAGGAGGTCTTCTCTGTGAAGGAAGGCACAGTGTCAGTAGTGAAATTTCTGCCCTAGGCAGCATAGCCCTGGCCTCCTGTCTGCTGCAGGGCACGGGGACTTGGGGGAGGGCAGGGGGCTTGGCATTCAGGAGAGGCTGGAGGGTGAATGGGAAAGTCTTGCTGCCCAGACACACAACTACTAAGGCATATGCACACGTGTTCACATGCAGAGCTGTGCAGAAGCACACACGGGCTCACCTGCACATGCATGTATACACACATACACACAAGCACACACACACACAGGGGCCACATGCTAAATCTTGCCTGTCCTTCCTGGAATAACCTCCTTCAAGTTGCCTCCATTCAAAACATTACCTAAGGTCTGCTTTTGTGTTTGCAGTACGCTGGGCAGAGCACAAGCTGAAGTGAGCGACATGCCATAGGGCTCTACAGTAATTCCCTTCCTCTACTTTGGAAATTTTTGTACTAGTTTTCTCACTTTCCCTTCATTAATTGCAAGTGACCCCTACCTTCTAGGGCAATTGCTTACAGGATAACATGCCCTTAGAAGGAAGACACTGCTTTTCGCCTCAATAATAAAGATATTTGGTTACAAATAAGTAAGAAGCACATCTGTGCTTCCTCTTTCCAAAAATACAACTTTGCTAAGCTGTGCAGGACCAGCAGCCTGAGAAGGAGTTCAAACGCCCAGTGGAAATACCTGGAGAACAAGCAGCTGCGGGGAAGAAAGGTTGCCTTGAGCTCGGAGCTGTTCTCTTCAGGCGCTCCAGGAGAGCCCAGCCCTCCCTCCCCTAAGGAGGGCAGGAGAGATCGTTCAAGGACACGGAGCTTTGCAGAGTCTGGGCTGCCTGCTTGCCTGTGTTACCCAAACCAATTCGCTAATTCAATGCAACAACAAATGGTTCGACTAATATTTTTGCCCTGAATCAACCAGCTTTTTTGGGCATTCTACAAACACAGGCTTTCTCTGAAAGAAGATCTCTAACAGACGTGAGAGTTGCGCTCTGACGGACACCAGTGGCGTGGTGCAAAACATGCTTTGAGAATAATGACAAGGAGGTAGTTTAAAGTGTGCTTTTTGGGACTGGGGAGGGGAGAGAGACAGAGAGAGAGAGAGAGACAGAGAGACAGAGACAGGGACAGGGACAGAGACAGAGACAGAGACAGAGACAGAGACAGAGACAGAGACAGAGCAGAGACAGAGACAGAGACAGAGACAGAGAGACAGACAGAGAGAGAGAGATTATTTAAGTTTTGGAAGGAAACTGACTGCTCACACTTGGAGTAGGTATCTGTGCCTATGTGAGTGTCTGTTTAAACTCTAGCGAGCCCGAGTGCCTGGTAACTACATGACAGAGCAAATGATCACTTTCCCGCGAGTTGTTTCAAAACTGTGTAGTGAAAAGCATGTCTGCCTTGGTTCTGTCCCTGGCCTGGCCTTTACCATGAGCTAGGTCTATGCTGCCCCACACCACAGAGAGCCCCAGAGTGGCCTCCACTTGCACAGGCCGGTGGCACTTGTGCGCAGCAGCTGGCAGAGCCAGCAAGGTGGGACGAGCCCCGTGAATTCTGCGGATGGGTGACTGATGGAAGTGGGCAGTGAGGCCCAGGAGTAAATGAGTCAGCCACGAGGTGCAAGAGCGATGAAATGGAGATATTCTTTCGAATTCTTGCTTGTTTTGGGACAGCTGCTGTTCTTCTCAGAGACAGCAAATAAAGCTCTGGTGGAGGGCGTCAGGCTTATGTAACCCTTTGCTAAAACAAGTGGATGACATCATAGGGAAACAACACCTTAATTAAAGAAGTTAAATAGAATTAGAGGTAAACACCGCAGGCCTCTTGTCAACTGGTCAGATTCTGTCCTGGGTTTCACCACTCATTAGCTCTGAGAACTAAATTTCTCAAATAGAAAAGGACAAATATGTCTTCTCATTGAACTAAGAGAAAGGAGTTGTATGTATAGTTCAATATGCCATAAGAGTAGCGGGTCACCAGCAGAACTGGCAATGTCAGAAGTTGGAAGTTGTGGCTGTCCTACTAACCATGTTTTGAAACTGTCTCATTGTTATTTCTTATTAAAAGTCATAAAATTTTTAAAAACCTTTAAAAGGCAAAAAATTAAATAAATAAATAATAACTAATTTGAAGGCAACGTTCAAAGAAAAAGAAAAAAAATAAAGGAAGGGTCTGTCCTGGGCAATGCCTCAGGCACTTTCCCATCCGTGGACCCAAGCCTCCTGAATATCAATAACTGGCATTTAATACTGCTTGTAATTGACAATAGCAGCTAATACTTATTGAATGACTTCCCCAGGAGGCACCATGCTAAAGGTGTTAGCAATACTATATCAAGACATGATTTCGCTTGCCCTCAGAATCCCTGCAGGAGGTAGTGGATGTTATTATTTTGATTTTGCCTATGGGGAGGCTGGTGCTCCCAGGTTAAGTCCCTCAAACCAAGTCAGGTGCAACACGTTCACAACTGAGGATAATTACATGGAAGGGCTCTTCGTGGAGAAGTGGGCAGAGACAGAGAGTGAGTGAACCGACCCCCAGGACCCGCAGCTGCCAAGAGCTGGAAGGGGCACGGGGAAGACATGAGCACCCCTGCAGCCTGGGGAGGGCAGAAGGAGAGAGAGCAAAGAAAACAGGGCACGGGAGAAGCTGTGGCGCAGATGAGCGCAGTCACCACCGGAACCAGAGAGGAGCTGGGAGGAATAAATCCGCTACCTGTTCCTTTCCCTGCTCTCTGACACTCTGCTCAATCTGCTGTTGCCTGACACACTCCTGGGGCAAAAGCAGGGCAGAAGAGGAGAGAGAACAGACCCAGGAGTCACCGAGGGGTAGCAGGAAAGGAGAGGCCCTCGGAGTCTCAGCTCTACCCCTTCTCACTTGGTCCTCCAGTGACAGATGCACAAGAAACAAAGATGCTTATTCCACCCTGTGACAGGATCACAGCAACCAGAGAAACCCTGACTTCCTGGCCAGCCAATGCCCAGGTGGCTCCAATTGTTGATGTTCGTGGCATCACAATAGCGCCTGTCACAGTGGCCAGACTGTGCCAACAGTTTCCCCTGGAGACTACCAACAGTCTGCCAGTGTCGCAAGAATGCAGTGGCATATTACTTCTAAACTTGCCACAAATAACCTAATAATGTTCGGCTTTCCAATATAACTTCCTAGAAGGAAGTCAGCTCAACCAGCCAGAAACACAAGAAGGTGTGTGCACTGGGGTCCGCTGCTCTGTGTGAGGACCTGCATACCCCAACTGAGCCTCGCACCTGTGTCTCTCACTCTCAGCTCTGTGTCCCTCTGTCCCTCCCAGCTAGGCTGCTGCCTCTGCCCTCAGCTACCTTTTTCTTCACTTGATAAAACCACATTCCTTCTCCAGGAAATAGCTCAAAGTCCAGCTCTCTTGGAAGCCTTCTTACTTCTTCCCAGCTCTCTTATCTTCATTTCTTTGCACTGACTTCTATAGCAGTACTTAGACCTTGTAAAGATTTCTGTTTGTTTCTGCACTGGACTGTGGACCTATGAGGAAGTATGTTATTTATTTATTTAATTTGTTAGAACAACATGAATTAACATTTATTTAACACTTACTAAACAGTAAGCACATAGATTCATTCAGTTAACCCCCACAGGAAGCCTAGGACACAGGTCTGATTTCTTCCCATTTTTCAGATAAAAATACTGAGACCTAAAAGATTTACCTAAAGAGCTATCTGACTACACATAAACCTATGGATGCTTTCAAATGTTATGTTCTCTCAGATACAATATGTAGAAAGCAGACATTGTATCTAGGTAGATATTAAATACTTATCAGTATTGATGAGAAGAGGAAAGCTGTAGATACTCACAGGTGATTAGCACAAAGCAAATCAATATTCAGACAATAAAAGTTACTTGCATCTTAAAGAGAGTTGTCAGGAAGTATGAAACTCTGTCTGCTATCTGAAGTGAATATTGGATTGCATTCTAAAGGTACCCAAAAATAATTCTCTGGCTTCTGAAAAATTTTCCCTGAGAAAATCATAAAACCACTCAAAAGCCAAGATGCTCAGTTATTGAGACATTAAACACAAGAAGGCAACACTATACATCATATTTATGCAAAAATGACAGGAATGACAAAATCTCAGCCACAACAGGTGTCAATATCTTCCATCTCTGAAACCTTTGGGGGACTAGGTGCTGTGAACACCTAGGAACAGAGAAAAATAAGAAGGCTGAAGAGGAGGGGGTGTTTCAATAGCTCATCACAATGCCTGTCTCAAGATTCTTCTTCTTCTGTCTTGTCACTGGGTATCCCTATTCATTTCTAGCACAGTGTTCCTAAGAATCCAGGGATGCTGCTTATTATTTATGAAAGACTTCTCAGGGAAGTTTGAGCTCCTCCGGAATCCCTTGATTTCTCCTGGGAAATGCTACCGAAGAGCACTGCTCACAAGGCCACCGGAGTTACATCTACACGTCACTCCATCAGCATGAAAGTTCTCGCCCTCTTGCCCCCACCTACCTTTTAGCAAGGCCCCTAAAGCTAGCTCTTTACATTGGCTTCTGCCTGTTTCATTCTTTGCTTTCCTTAAACCTTGGCTGCACCATACATAGCGAACCCCAAGGTCCTTGGTCAGCCCTTGTGATTTGGGGATTTGCAAAGTGAACAATCAAATCAGGACACATTCTACAATATTATTTTATAATCAATCACCGAAGAATGACACACAAGAGTGCAGGAAATCTATCCATACACTAAAGACCAAAGAATCGAGCTGAGGACCTGGATCCCATAGTAATGTCCTGTATGAATCCAGATGAAAACCTAGAGCCTGTAACAATGCCTCCCACAACTCCAAACAATGTCTCATGGATCTGTGCTAGAAAATCTCAAAGGTCAGTGGTGGAAGCTAGAAAGTCTATGCCAGTGGGATGAAGAACTTGTACTGTCAGGTTGAACTGGAGCCAGGAATGAACACTCAATGGAAGAAGCACAGCTCCCCTTAAGGTACCATAGCCATCCTCAGCAATGCTGAAGTCATGAGCTCCTAGGATAGCGAGGACTGCTGAGCTCGTAGGAGGAAAGCCAATATGACCAGTTTCTCCAGGAGACGGAGCAGTGCGCCATCTTCTCCTCCAGAGCTAGGACACGAGGCTCAACATGAAGGCCAGAGCTCCTCCAAAATGAACCACAGACATTCTCAGTGACAAAGGAGGTCCTGAGTTCCTCCAGTGACTAGAATAGCCAAGTTCATCAGGAAAGCCAACATGTTAAGGTCAGCCAACAGAACAGCCCAAGAGAACCAGCAGCTTCCAACAGCTCAGACAGCTTCTCCAAACAGCCTCTTAACAGCTTCTCCAGTTCTGCCCCTTCTGCTGCTGGCAACAACCGGCAGGTGGGGCCTCCATACCCAGCACCATGCTAGCTCAGCTCAGCTGTATGTACCGAGCTGACCACCAGTTAACAATCCACTACAGCCCTAAAGGGAGATTCAGCATTATCAGGTGCTCACCGACACAATAATCTTCAGAAGAAATGTGGTGTTTTATGTCTCAAAATACAGCATTCAATTCAGTTGTTAACAGTCAAATCATAAATGTGCCTCATACTCATTTTATGATTTAACATTGATATCTGTGAATGGTCACTGACTATGATCCCATAACTCCTCAGAGCCCCCAAGGATATGATCTTCACCTGAACATATCTGGATCTTACGCCGGCAACAGTCCTCCTCCAGACCTTTAGCAGGTTCTCTGTGTCTAACTGGCCCATGTTTACTTTTCTGTAAAGACTCAGCCCTCACCATCTTACAGATTTGCTGTCATGATTTACATGTGTAAGTCCTCCTCTTACTATACACCAGGTTTGTTTAAATGCTTTGCATGAATTTTTCATTGAAGCCTTAAATATGTTTTTATTGTCTCCATTTTGATTAAAAACTCGAGACTTGGAGTGAGTAAGTGGCTTGTCCAAGTCCACAGAGCTAGTGAGCAATAGAGGTGAAAACAACCAGGAATCCCCATCTCCGCCGCTGACCGCTTCCTGGCTTCTCCACCCCTCGACAGCAGCCTGGTCTCGCTCTGTGCTGCCCATTCTATGAGTTGTCTGTTAGCCTTTCAGTTTGTACTGCTGGGCTGCAAGGCTCCTGAGTGCACAAGGCTTTGAGAGATTTTTTATTTGCATCACAGCCCTGGGGAAACCCTTAGGAACTAGGAGTCAAAAGGAAAAATAGTTCTTCCAATAACCCTGGAGTCACTGTTAGACCTTGAGATGACGTTTTCCAGTCATATTTTCCATGGTAGAGCTTAACCTAGTTTCCCACTTTTCCTCATTAATGTTCAGTTCCATTGCAGGGAAACAGTCTGACCCCATGCCTAAGAAGGCTGTGTGCGTTATGCTACATAAAAAAAGCTTGACAAATAGCAAGTGTTTTGAAAACCCTTTACTATATTCCCATCTCCCCTAGCTACCTCCACCCAAAAAATAGCTGGAGTTATGAAACACATGCTAAATACTGAACCATTAAACTTAGGAATATTGAGAGAACTGTTTTCTTAAAAGCTTATTTTTTTCAGCTCTCCTTGTTTTTCCCTGAGTGTTTTTAGCAGTTCAAACAGGTTGGGTTGCCCACCAGGAGTAGGACACAGGTTTTTTCCACCCCGAAGCTTGAGGCATTCATTCCCACTTTAAACCTCTCTAAATTTATGTGCCAGTATTTTCCAAGGAGATATATTTGTAGATATGCTCAGGGTAGAACTGGACATTTGTAGTATTGACAGGGATGGGGAGATGACAGCTGGGCAAATTGGAGGTTTCAAGCTCCATCCTCAGCCTGACCTCTGGCAGCAATAGAAGTGTTTGCACTTGGCAAAGCTTGTTGTTCTCTGTGTGTGAGAGCAGGGGTGTGTGCGTGTGTGAAAGTGGGGGTGGAATGTGGCTTTTGACAACATCATCAGAATCACTCAGCTGAAACAGACAGAGGCACAGCTCTTTATATTACTGTCAGATCACTTTGTGGCTTTTATGACTCCGCTCATCTCTTTCTGCTGCTCCGTGTCACCACTAATGAGATTACCTGGCACGAATCTACCATTTCGTTCTTTCTTTTCTTTATTCAGGGGTGGGAATGGGAGGAGATCAGGTTACAAGGTATTCATTTACCTAATTTTGACAGATGTGTATAAGCAGATGGTTGCATCGTAGTCATGGTACAGAATAGTTCCTTTGCCCTGAAACATGCCTCATGTTGTTTTCTCAAAGCCAGTCTCTTCCATAATTCATAAGCGCTGGCTTTTTCCCTGATAGCTCTACTTTTTCTAGAATATTCTGTTAGTGGAGTTGCACATGATGCAATGTTTTTATGTCTGGCTTCTCCCATGCAGCATAATGTATTAGAGATTTGTTCTTACCGTGTTTGTTTGTTTGTTTGTTTGTTTTTGGAGGGACCAGGGTTCGAACTCAGGACCTTGCACTTGCCAGTCAGGTACTTGTGCCATGGAGTTATCTCTCCAGCCCTGTTCTTACTGTTACATGTGTCTGTAGTTACTTTCTATTCTTAGTAACATTCCATTGACAAGATATGCTAAGACAAGCTATTGGTACACCAGTTGAATGTTTCTATATTTTTCAATTATGAATGAAACTTCTATCAATGATTGGATATAATTCTTATCAAGCCTCCACTCTCATTTCTTTTTGGTCAGCGGATACTCAGCGGGTGAGATTGCTATTTCACATGATATGTATATAAATAACATTACCAGAAACTCCCAAAAATTGCTAAAGGTCATTTGTCATTTATTCAATCACTTAAAAACTTCAAAACACTTCAACAGAGTTCTTAATCCTACTCATGTTTTTCCAAAAACATGTTGGGAAGCAGTATATAGGTGACATGAGTGTGAAATGGATCAAGTGATATATAATCCTTCCTTAACGAACACAAGTATGGTAGGAAAACTACCGATAGTTCATGGCTTACAATGGTGCCAGTGTGTACAGATGCAGCCATTCCGTGTGTCATTGTTAGAAGACTTAGTAGATTTCACTAAACATTCAACATAAGTATAAAGTAAGCTTTGTATCCAGGGATTTTGCCCAACTCTAGATCAAGGTAAGTGTACTAAGTGAGTTTCAGGTAGATTGAACTAAGTTATGGGTTTAGGTATATTAAATTTATTTGGACTAAGATATTTTCAGTCTGTGATGGGTATGTTATGGGGTAACCTCATTATAATTCAGACTATGTAGTGTTATCATTTCTCAGCATTTTCACCCTACCTTTTGTTACAGAATTATGACCAAAAAGCCTTAACTCATATCCTCTTGATTATTCTGCCCCAGGTTGTGGATAAGTATTTCTGGCTCATGGGAGGGCCAGACCTATTATTAGCACCTATTTCCTCATTTCTAAGAGGAGATGGTAAAGCCTGAGGAGTTGAAGAATGACTTGGAATTTAGATGTTCTAGTACCTAGTTCTTACTGTGAGAATGACTCACTAGATAATTTAGGTACAACAACTTGGTGCTCTAAGACTCTGTTTCCCAAAGTCTGAGATAGGATGTCCCTGTTGACTCAATGTGTTGCTTGGGGTAAAGAAGATTATAAATAGGAAGAGTGTCATACAGGGGAATTGAAGCTAGTAGTCTCATGGCATCAGAGGCCTGGGCACCTTTTTTCCCAACAATGACAAAGGCCATTATTATACCATTCCCTAGATAGAGACTCTCATAAAGAGAGGTCACATGACCAGCCCTGTAAGACCATCATGAGTCAGAAGAGTTTAAAGAGTCCTTAGGACTCTTGACAATCTTTCTGAAGATCTCACTTACTCACTGAATCATTTCCTTCTAGAATAATTGAATAGTCCAAAACACTATGGAACATGGAACTTGGCCCATTTCAAAAATGTTAAAAAGTTAACACATTTGTACATAGGACATCTTATCTTTAAATATCCATTTTCGCACCATCAGAATTCTTTAACAAATAGACAGGGTGGCCTTTCAGGGATCCAGTGGGTGGCAGAATTCTGAACTCAACCTGTTCACAGGCTCTTGAGTTTTCTTACCTTGTCTATATTTACCACTCTGACTTTCTGTGGCCAACGACTCATCTTTGCTGTAAAACTGCTCAAAACCCACATTGCCCCGAAGGCTGCCAACCTCTGTGGCTGGCGACTCACCTCTTGCCAGGGAAAGCCCTAACCAAGGACCATGAGTATTGGGGTTTACAGCCTAGGATAACACTGAGGTATGTATTCTGTATAATTTTCTACTTTCCTCAAAGGTTTGAACTCTAGTCACCTGTGTGGAAAGTGCCTGAACAGTCCACCATTTGTTTCCTAGCTTTTCTCATTCTGTCAGCCTCTCCCTTCACCCACCCTTGCCCCATGTGCTGCCCAAATGAAGTACTTGCTTTCAAATCCTTGCCTTTGGTTGCTTCTGGGAAGTGCAGACTGACACAGTCATAAACATTTGTATTTACCTATATGCACACATTTTTTTTCCTGAAGGCATTCATAGTCTTTCCCAATTTCTACAGAAGTTTATGACTCACCTCAAATAATTAAGAACACTGAGGGCTCACTCTCCCTGAGACTTCTGGGTTGGGAAAAGTGGGTGGGGTCAGGACCAGAAGACAGGGCAGGTGCCTCTTGCCTCTGTCTTTCCTGGGAGGACCTAGGCTCACATGGTTGTTGTGTAGGAGATCTGAACATCAGGCCACTCTCCCACCCACCTTACCTCCAAGGTAAGAGATCAGCCTTGAGGAAATTCACCCGGAGGATAAATAATAATAATTGTGGTAATTCACTTTTTCAAAAATCCTCTTTTCTTCTTTCTATCCCCTTCTAGAGCCAGTATTAGAAATAATTAATAATAATAATAATAATAATAATAATAATAATAATAATATTGCTAACACATTATTTTACCACTCTAAGAATTTCCTCTTCTCCCTCCTTATAGCTCACTTCTTTCACAAGCCTCTCAGTATTACCCACATGCTAGTAAACCAATGTGCAAGAGCCTTAAATTTATGCTCATTAATATTTAACTGATTGTAACTGTTGCTTATGCTATTGTTTATAATAACTAAGAACATATAATTTCCAAAGACATTTTAACTTGAAGCAAGTAGAAGAGCTGGATTTTATAACTATAAGGAGCCTGAATAACTTAGGTATCTTAGGAGAAATTTTCAGTCAAAGAAGTAGGGCAAAAGAATTAATTGTTGAGCATTCTTCTAATAAAGTATATGCTTCATCACACAGATGAAGGTCTGGTGATTAAATTTATATATGAACACATAATCTTACGTGTAGACCAAAGATGATTATAAATCTTACAAGCATATAGGACAGGCACAATTGCTTTTAACTGTCTATAAAAGGAGAGGTGTGGACCTCTCTAGAAAGGGTTAGCAGCTAGGGGGTATCGCTCAAATAGTTTTACTTGCTAATTTATGACCTGTGATTTTCTTAGTGGTACTTTGTCTTTGAGTTATTTGTCATGCACTGAAATGCACACACACACACACACACACACACACACACACACACACACACACACACAGCTTTCCAACCAAATGTGCATATATTTTTTTCAGGTCCAGTATCACTATCAAGGAATACTAAACATAACCACAGACAGTCTGCAGCTTATTTTCTGCTTTCTAGGAGCTGCCAAAGTGCACAAAAGGAAACACTCTCATTCACAACAGGGCTTTTTGTCAGTTTACCTGATCTGAAATTCAACACTCTCCTAACTCTTAACATTCTCACTTACTTGCCTGAGGATAAAGGTGGGGAGACTCATTTTCCTCAGCACAGGGCTACTGTCTGTTTGACAAAGCTTGTGTTTGATCTTCATATGTCTCACCCTAGCCAAGAAACACAGATCAATCCCACTCCTATGCTGGGAGGGTGGGCAGGGGAGAGAATAAAGCCTTGCAACTTATTAAACAAATGCTATGAATGCAGCCACTGCGATGGGCGTACTCTCAGCGGGAATCACTGGCATTTGAGTAGAATCCAGTCACTGCAAAATAGCAAGAGATGTGGAAACTACCAGTTCCAAAGTCAGGAAAGAAGAAAGGTCTATGTGTAATCGTGCCTACTTCCTTTAAGCACAATTGATAATCCAACGTCCCCTGTGAACTAAATAACACTACTGTGTTTTAAGCTCAGGGAGTTAGTATTGCTTACTCACTGCCTGGGGACCATGTGAAAACTTACTTGGAAGGACGCCTCCATATTCAGAAGCACTCCCTTGCTCTTTTCAAACAGGAAAAATTAGTTTGCTATAACCACGTTAGATGCGGGTGGTTATAGAGCAAAGATCATCAGTGCTTTTGGCTTCTTGATGGGATCTGGTGCTAATTCAGAAGCACATTTTGCCATCCTAAGGAAGTTAAAGTACAGTCAGGTTTGGTGGTGCATGCCTGTTATCCCAGAACTCTAGAAGGCTGAGGCAGGATGCTGCAAGTTCCAACGCTGCCTGGACAAACATAGTAGTTTAATGAGATTTTGTCTCAAAATAAAATTAAAAGGGGCTGGGGATATAGCTCAGTGGAAGGCCCTGCCTTCAATCTCTGATCCCAGAAAAGAAAAAGTTGACTTGTAAGACTTAAGATTTCAGACAGACACCGTTTTATTTTTTAATTAACTTTATTTTCCCCAAATTTTCTATTTCTTTTTTTCTTCCTCCGTTTTCCACCTCTTACCCTACTTCTATTTTTTATTAAAGTACAAAGTGAGCACTCAAAATGAAATGCCACTTGACTTTCCATCAAATGAGCACAGTTAGAACAAGACCCCTGGTTAAAAACAAAATCACCAGTACCTGCCCGGCAAGTGCGAGGTCCTGAGTTCAATCCCCGGTTCCACAAAAATAAATAAATAAAATAAAATAAAAATCACCAGCACAGAACAAGCCACCTTGTGACCACCACTTGCAGCCACTACTTCCTCCATCAAGTGTAGCTATCATTCTAATGCAAGGATTCATCTTGCCAGTTTTACACTCTACAAGCAGACTCACACCAGCGCAATCTTTGTCTCTACCTGATTGTTATTGCTCAGTGTTAGGTTGGTCAGGTTCACTGTGGCCTTGAGTTACAGCTCTGCTCTGCTCATTCTCATTGCTATGTACATGGAAACCAACTGACACCACAGTTTAACAATGCATTATTGCATTCGTGAACATTAGGGTGATTTCTAGTCTTTGTCTTCTACAAACTGTGCTCCTGGCATCTCACAGAGGCCTTATAGTGATCACAAACATGCATTTCTTAAAGAAATAGGTTCAGGAGCAGAACTGTTGAGTCCCATGTCAAGTTCATTTTCAGCATGCACTATGAAACAGGCTTATAAAGAGCTTGACACTTTAACTTTTTTTAAATTTTAGTGCAAATTCTTTTATTTTTAGCAAGGATCTTCTTTTTTGCACTTCCTTCCTTTATTTTTCTTTCTTTTTTAAATTTTTGTTCATTTATTTATTTGGTTTTAGTTTAGGGTACTATGTCCTATTCCAAAGAGTGCCCTAGATCCAAAGGACCAGTTTCTGCCCTTGGAAATTTACCCTTTGAAAGAGATGGAAAGAAAAAGCAGCACATACAATTCATCTTGGTTAGAGACACAGTACAGCTAAAAGAGAGCTATACTGGATACCACAGAGGACTTGATCAACTCCTCTAAGAAGGTGACAAAGTATCTCTAAGCTGGCTCTAGAAGGGTGAGAAAGGTTCCGATTTGGAGATGAATTGTCCAATAGAGAGAGACCAGCCAAAGGCTCTGAGTGGATGCAGTTCTGGGTTCAAGGTAATGGTTGTAAGGAAAGTAGGCTGAGAAGTGAGCTCAGAGCCAAAGGGATCAGCTTAGGATTGCTACAGGAGAGAAACTTTTACGTCTTTGTGAAGTCAGAAAAGTGTTTAGGCAGGAGGGAGAGTAATTTGATATTTTTAAGATATGTTACTTTTAAACCTATTGAGCCTACAAAGGAAAAAGTCACGATTGGCCTTTAATGCTATCATCCTGTGGTGTAGCCCACTGCGTAAGACCCTGTCATCCATGACTGTGGGCTCAGTCCCACCTAGGAGCGTACTAGCTGTGTGATGCTGGGCAACAAAGCTTTGATTTTGTCAACTGTGTGATGGTGCAGGCAACATCACCTAACTCCTGGAGTAGTTGGAGGAGGATTATCCACACTCAGGCCTCAGCGCCATGCTGGCAAAACATAAGAGCCCTGGAGGTGCTAATTACTGGGTTAAATGAGAACAGAAAAGAAAGCACCTGAGTGATGTCTTACGCCTTCCCTGTGGAACACCACGGACATTTTACGTAGATGTGGAAGGATCGTGAACATGCTTGACAGCATCCTATGATTCTAATTATGCATTCATATATTCAACAAATTAACATTAAGAACATCCTACATACAACAAGGGAAGGTAATAAACTCAGCATGTTTGAAAACATTGATTTTATAGGAATGTATTCAATAAGTAAGCACTATGGTTCTCAAGGAGACAGGCCTTACAATGGGTACTCTGGAAAGGGAAATAGATAGAACTATTTCTGGTTTGTCAACACATGATTACTCAGACTGACTGGTGCACTTGACTTCTGACCCAAAGAAGTATGGAGAAAACACTTGATCCTGTTGGGATAGCCAAGAGGGATTTCCTGGAGATTACAACTACACAGAGATGTGAACAGTAAACTGAACCAAGGGTGTGTCAGGGGACAGAGGGATGACATGACACTCAAAGAGAACAGAATTTGAAATAGTGATGCAAAGACTTTATCTGAGGCCACCCGTTCTGGCTGTAGTGTGATAATGTGACAGTAATAAAGCACCTAATACTTCATTCAATAATACTTTATAGTGTACCAACTTTATACCAGGAAGAGTCTAAATTATTAGAAATATAGTAGTTGGCATGCTCTTGCTATCTTGGATGTTATATTCTGCTTGTCACAGAGACAAGTAAATAATAAAGTGACAGAGTTATAGGTGATGAAAAGACCATAGAAACAGAATGTGAGCATATGGATAGTTTGATAGAAGGGATGAGACAGAACGTATCTCCAAAGATGTGAAAGTGCAACTATGGCTTTAAAAGGAGCAGAGAAAGAAGAAGGAACAATAAGCCTAAGACCCTAAGACAGGTTTGAACTGGAAGGCTTGAATGGGAGTTTGGGAATGTAAGCAAGCTGAGGTCAAGAAAAATCGTGGAGCTCAACATCAAATGTGGATTTCATTTCACCCACAGTAGGAAACCCATGGATGAGAAGGCCAAGCACAGAAAAAGATGTGCCAGAAACCCTGCTGTGTGGCAGATGACATGGCAGCAGGGCAACAGAGCAGCCTGTTTAGCAACCAGAAGTGTACATCAAGGTGAGATCCAGTACCTCTTTTCACATTAACAAGATTCAGACATAAGGAACGACATGTGCAAAGCTCTAATCCAGCTAGTCAAAGGAACGAGAGACCCATTTTTATCTTGGAAGACACCATACCATCCTGAAAATCTCCTAAAAATTTAGTGGTTTTAAATTTCTGAATAAAGATGCATGCTGTAAAAAAAAAAAAATTCATTGCTACTTGTTTATCAGCCTCTATGGTGGGAGCTATGTGATTCTATTTGTCTTAAATGAATCTAAAGCAAATGAAAGCATTTAAGATGTTAGCCAAAATTAAACAGAGAGGACCAGCCAGATAGCTCAGTGGACTAACGCACCTGCTTAGGCTGGCACAGGGACCAGGGCTCGACCTCTAGTGTGCTGTGCCAGCCCCAAACCCAGGGCATACTGAGACTTCAACTAAGACTGGGTGTGGTGGTACATGCCTGTAATCCCAGAATTTGAGAGACTGAAAACAGGAGGATCACTACGAATCCAACGTGTGTAGTAAGACATTATAAACCATGTACTAAATACATAAAAAATAAAATAAAATAAAAATTAAATATAGGGATGAATAAAAGGAGCCAGGTGGCAGTAGTTATTTTTGCTACTTTTTCTGTAGGATCATCAACAGAATGTTAGAAGAAATCTCCCTTTCATCTTCCCTGCAATGCTTAGGGTTTGGGTGATGGCTTCCTTTCCCTATAGCCCTCTCTCTGTCCATGATCCTAGCTTGCTTTCCTCTTGCTGGAAGAGCATCAGATTATGTGACCCCTTCCCTACCCCCTGATCTCTCAGTAGAAAGACATATATGTATGTCCATATTACAGACTCCCGAAAATAGTCTGTAAGACACAGCGTGGGCCAATGTATAGTGTTTTTTTTTTTTTTTTGTCTTTTTGAGACAGGGTCTCAGTATGCAGTTCAGGCTGGCCTTGAGCTCACTTTTGTAGCCGAGGCTGGTCTCGAACTCACACCGATCCTCCTGCCTCAGCCTCCCGAGTGCTGGGATTACAGGCGTGCGCCACCACGCCCGGCCCAATGTATAGTTTGGAAAGCAATTTATTCTGGCTATCTCTAGCACTTACCCAACAGCTGGCTCACATGATTTAAGTAAGCAAAACATCTCCAACTCTTCAGGAGTATAGAAAGGCTAGGGTATAGATAACACAGAAAAAGTTTCAAATGATATTATTTCCCTGTATTTAAAAAAAAATGATGGACCTTTGGCCATATAGGAAATAGGTAATTTCTAATTTGGACGTCTCTGAGGACAGTGGTTTCACTGAAGGTAAAATGAGAAGCAATGAGAATTTTGCTCTCGGCACATGCATGGGTATTCCTATCCCAGTTATTTACAATATTCAGTAGTGGACATCTGGCATAGTCTGTGACCACCACACACACTCTATCTGGCTATGTAAAAGCATCTGTCCTTTGTCATTGAATGAAATTCTGGAAACCCATTATTCACTACTCACTGAGCTTTACAAACAAATTTAATTACTAGTTTAAACAAAAGACACTTTTACTGAAAAAACAATTGCACAATAAGTTTCCAAGCTGAGGATTCCTAACGTGTCTTTCCTGTACATGTCCTCATTGGCACGGCTTCGTAGTCATTTCCACTGATTCCTAAAAACCAAAGCTGCAGAAGCATCTATGAAATCACCTCAAGACCATAATGCTAAGGAAAATAAATCAAACACAGACATTAGGTATCGCATCATTTCTTTCATAGATGAAATCCAAAGAATAATAAATTTAAAGAGACAAAAATGAAAGATAAGAAGAAATAGGGAAGCAGATCTTTTGAAGGTTAAAGGCAGACCTAGGGCTGGATGAAGAGGAGACAGAGAAGCAAGAGAAATTAAGCTGGGATACATACCAGCTCCCTGTGATGAATGTACTCAAAGCATGTACTAATAAAAAATAAACAGAAGAAGAACAACAACAAGTGAAGTTTCTAGAACACACCAGCTTTCCAACAAGGCTGTGAATCTAGTTAAGGTTGTGTGTCATCTTTACCAACACACATGAGAACCTTGGCTCTGGGCTTCTTCCTGAAGTAATCATAGGGCACTTCTTCTCTTAAGCCTTTGTTACATTTTTTTCCCACATAAGTGATGCATTTAGACATCTGAAATATTTATCAAAATAATACTTAGCACTCTTATCTTGATCATTAAAATCAGCAAAGTACTAGAGGATGAATTCTAAGCTCATTACTCAAGAGCAAGCTTCTTTAGTTGATTTAGAAATTTCAGTTGTGATGACATCATTTGTATTTTTGAATTTTTACTAAGATCATAGCTGTTCAAGTCATTCATGAGTAACATAGGGGTGGAGCAATATATTCGGTGCAATAACTTTATATTCTTCCCTGCCCTTCGATTTCTTAATTTATGCCACCTTATTTTTTAAGCAAGTTTGCTTTTATACTAAAATAACCTTTCACTCAAATATTCAAATAGTCTGATAATCAGAGATAATATATCATCAGGCTAAAGTAACTGA
Organism: Myocastor coypus; assembly: GCA_004027025.1. Lineage (NCBI taxonomy): Eukaryota > Metazoa > Chordata > Mammalia > Rodentia > Myocastoridae > Myocastor > Myocastor coypus. The sequence goes on from PVJA010021671.1 coordinate 28,749, forward strand.
GGTTGAATTAATAAATGACCTGAAATGTGTTTCATCTAGTGTTATGGTTTATGTCTAGTTGTCCCCTCAAAGCCTCATGTACTCATTGGGCAGGGACGTCTAGAGTTTGAGACTTGATCCATGATCCCTGGGATTATGGGTTTTAGTAATGATGGGATTATCAGTCTCAGTAAGGCTGAGACTATGGGTGTGGTCTAGGGCGGATATCTTAAGGTGGAGAGCCTGACTGTAATATAAAGAGTGACAGAGAGACAGACTCGAGCTGTTGCTCTGCTGCCATGTTTGGTTGGCTGCCTCTGTCACCATTTTGTTGCTGTTCTGCCGCCACGAACTGGAGGCTCTCTGTCCTGCTCCACTCAGTCTTGGGCCAGCCAAATGTGGACTGAAACCTCAACAAACTGTGAGCTAATAAACCTTTCCTTCCTTCCTTCATTTTGAGTGTCAGGTATTTGTCCCAGCAATGTGTGAAAAGTAACTAAGACATCTAGTATCTAGTGAGATTGTGAAAAAAACAGCTGTGTAGCTCCCAGTAATACTTACTATTGTCCTCTAATATTGTCAGGTGAGATTTCTTATCCTGTAGTACTCATTACCCATTCACCTCCTTCCCCCAAACCAATCATCCTAACATAAAAAAAAAGAAAGAAAGAAAAAAATCAGATCCTTCTGGGCAGCTCCTCAGTTGGTAAATATTGATGGTAAATAATACTGATGGGTCATGATGCCAGACTAGAACTGCTTTTAAGGTTTGGTTGTGTGTGTTTTTAGTTAAGGAATAAGCGCACATTTTGTATTTTCTTCTCTAATAATGTTTGATGTGGTCCATAAATGCTTGAAAATTCCTGGGCGTTTTAAGAAGTCTGTGCAATTGGAATGTACTGTCGATAAATGTGATGTTCCCTGAAAGTGCATGTGTGTCATCATTTCTATGACACACAAGAATACTTAAGGCTTTATTGATATGTCCTAACTATCTTTAGAACAAAATAAATGGCTTGAGAGAGAGAAAGAGAGAGAGCTTTCCAAATTAAACCCTCCAATATTTGAAGTTAGTGATGGTTAAGTGCTTATTCTCTAACATGGGAAGTCTCCATGCCTACTACATGTACATATCATCCAAATTACTTAGTTCTCATTTAGCAACAATGCTGCCAAAACTACTCATGTAATTTTACAGCATTAAAGCAAGGGAAAATTATTTTAGTTTAGTTTAATCCAAGTCCTTCTATTGTTGAGAAAACTGAGAGGCAGCAAAGCACATTGATTTCTTATGAATTTCATTAGTTAGTTGTTTATTACTCCTTAAAAAAGATTTAAGGCCATTGATAGGTAGAAGACAGGAAACAATAGGTTCTGAACAGTGGATCAATTACTTAACAAGAGCCCAGAGTTCTCACAGAGGGCTGAGAACAATGCTTCAGTCCACTACATTCTTAATGAGAAATCAAGCCTACCAACTTGGCTCCACAACACTCGTATCGATTTTAAATTGTATATAAGATGATTATTTAAGACGAAGCACCCAACCCACTTCTGACAATCTCTCTTTAAAAGTGACCGCCCTATTACTCACTGTCCCTTATGATATTCTTGCTCTTCTTGCCAGGCACTCTTTGTACACCTGCACCTCCTTGCTTCAGTCTATGTCTGAGCTCTGAGGACAGGAAACAGCTTTATACCTGCTGGGCCTTGGCAGAGGGTCACAGATGTAGTACTCATCAAGAACTGTCAAACATGCAGAAGAGAGAACAGCTAGGCCAACTGCTGTGTACTTTTCTTATCTGCCTGGGGACCAATTAACTAAAAGATGGTAGCTGGGAATTGTGCTGAATCTGTTGTTGCCTCTCTTTAAAGGTAGGAGAATATAGTAAAGACTTATTTCGAGTGTCCACAAAGGAGAAAATACTTGACTTAAGAGGTAACTGCTAGAATGTTTTGTTTTGTTTCAAAGTTTTCAAACAAACTGTTTCAACATCTTTTGAGCTTTTACTCTGCCAGGCTCTATTGGAAGCATTCTGCATGTACAGACACAGTCAATGGCCAGCTTATGTCTTTCTCTAAAGCTCTCATTTGATCTGAGACGAAAGCGCCTGAGTTTTAACAAAACCCCTTCTTGGCCCTCATACATTACTTTCTTTGATGTGCTAAACCCCTCTTCCTTCCCACTTTCCTTACTACTACCCACACCACAGGCTGACAAGAAAGTGTTCCTATTTGCACACCTCTGTGTGAATTCTCATGAAACTATTTGGCAACTCTGTTGATCACTGTTGAGGCACATTTGCAATAAAAGTCTGATACCGAGAATCTTTTCTAGAAATGGCAATCCAGCTGGTATCCATTAAAATGAATTACAGTATTCCTACTCCACTGGAATTTAAAAAGAAGCCAAAGATTCACAACAGAAAGTGTTTTACAATGGTAAATTGCCACTGCATGAATCAACCCAGATTACTGTTCTCAGAAAATGGGGTGCAACAGCCTGGGCCCAGTAAAAGGTTGTGTAAGTAATACCCGAGCTGCTTTCAGTCATGAACAAACACTTTTACAAGTGTTGCAGAGGTATAAATATGAACTACTTATCAGCTAGGATCCTATAAATGTATAGGTTATTGTCTGGCAAAGAATTTTTTTAGTTTTTAAATATTCATATTATCATATAGTAAATACTGATATCAGGAAATTAAATATTATAACTAAAGATGCAGGCTCACATTAATACTTATAAATAGATATAATGTCTATGTATACACACACATCTAGATATATACGTACTATGTATTAGTTCTCTATGCTCACCGTGATGCTATTGAAACAACTGCTCTGCATGGACTGAACATATCTGCTGCTTGGCTGAGCAGTACTGACCTCTAGTAGATTATGAGTGTGTCTGTTCCTGGTGACTTGGCCCCTCCTCCTGGGACTTCTGGGCTTGCCTGGGCATGTTTTTCTTGTGAGGATGCAGAGGAAAGAGTAAGCAAATCTAATCATACAAACACTTTAGCAAGCACATTCTTTGGCCATAGTGGCCACCGATCGCATGGGTCCTCTCAGAGATGAGGAACTGCACACATCCACAGTAGAAGAGCGCCATGTGCAGGATGAGGAGCAAAAATACAGAAAGGAGTGGAGGAGTGGGACCTAGTGACACTTTCTTATGCCTATGTTGTTTATGGACACAGCTTCACTTCGACTTCTCTCACAGATAATCTCCCTACCCCAGAGACACTGGAAAGCCCACTCTTTTCTCCTCATAGCAAATGTGCTAACATCAAGCATGAGTGTATCCACCCTGTGTTAGAGATTTTACCAAATAGTAGCTACTCTTCAAAGGATCTTCTTGGTCATCACCTAATGTAGCCGTTTACAACTTAGAAATAAAAGTTTTCATAACAGAAATGTACAAGATGCTCTCTGTCATTTGCTTCATCACTGGGACAGAACGCCTACCATGGGAAACTCTAAGGAGATGTTTCAGCCTGTGTTCTTCAGGTTGAAACACAGAAATGGTCTAGCAGGAGGGCAGAGGTGGAGGACAGTTGTTCCCCTGATGGTAGCCAGGAAGCACAGAGGGGGAAAGGAGGAATTGGCAAGGGAAAGAGACTCCTCCAAGTCACACCCTCAGGAATCTACCTTTTCCAGTCAGACCTCACCTCCTCATTGCACATTCAGCTGTGAACCTGTGATTCAATCAACTTCCAAAGCCCACTAGGAGTGGATAAGGCCTGTAAGGGATCCTGATCTAAACTGTAGCAATGACATTAGTCTTATTTTAAAGATCAGTGACTAAAGCTCAATCAGGTAACTTAGCCAATACATAGAGAAATGTAGACTCACCCTCCATTGGACATAATTCCCAAGCATGGCTGTTACTCCTATGTTACCTATTATCATACAAATGCCTTGCAGCACTGGCCTTCTTTCCAACACTGTTCATCACACTTCGTCCTGCCTGTGACCCCCAAAACTGGTCTCTTGGCATCATCCATTCTTTGTCTAAAATGCCAGTGCCTTCTTCTACTCTTTAGGCATTCAAATTCTCTCTACAATGAAATGTTGGCTTCAAAATCCTACTCCTAACATCCCAATGGTAAAAATGCTTTCTGATTTCCATCTTCCCATTTTTTCTTTTTAAAATCTATCCCTGTCCACAATTCTGGAAATCATGTTCTTACATAGAATTGCCGAAGTCTGTCACTTGACAAGCCGAGAAAAGGAGGAAAATCTTCAGATTTCTTTCTGGCACTTATTTCACACTCAGTAATTTTGAACAAGCAAACTAACAGGCATCAATTTCCTCTTTCCAAATTTGGGCTGAACATTCACTGTTCATGGAGAGACAACTTGATCAGAAAGTAATTTTTTCTTACATGCAAGATCCTTTGGGAATTGGAAGAAAATTGCCCTCAGAAAGCAATCTTGTTGTGTATAAAGAATACTTTATAACCAAAAGGATTAGAAGAAGGGAACTAGATAAGGCAAAGAGCTATAAATAAAAAGTAGGGGTAGAGTGTACAGGAGAAGGCAACAAGGAGAGAGTGCTGAGTAGGTTGAATGTTCCTAGGCCCCCCACTGAAATTCTAACCTTTAATGAAAGTAGAACCCTCATAAATTAGGCCCCTTATGAACAGGACCCCAGTGAGATCCCTGACCCTTTCCACCATGTGAGAATCCATAGGAAAGACAGTCACTTCTGCCTGGGAGAATTTCCTCACTAGAACCTGACCGTGCTCACACCCTGATCTTGAACTTCCAATCCAGAATGATGAGAAATAAATCCCTGTTGCTTCTATGCCACCCAGTCTCTGGTGTTTCTTATAGCAGCCTGAACTGACTGCGAGACAATTCTAGGCAGAGGGATTGGGAGGTGGAAGAGAGAAGAGAGGAGAGGGCAGAGAGTGGAGGGAGCCAGAAATCAGAAGATCAGTAACAGAGCAGTGTGGAAGTAGGATGTGGAAAATAAGTCATGTGGAACTGCTCCAAAGAGGGTAAAAGCAAGCCATCTTATTTCAGTGTGTGTAGGGGGTTTCCTAATAATGAAAGAAGCTATACAGATGTGACGGTGGTCCTAAGGGCAGTGGAGATGTATCTAACCCTGAAACAACATTTTTGCCTTTTGTTTAATACATCTTATCCTCCAAGCACATTCTTCTAATCTGATGGAAAGCCCTGCTGGTATTCACTTAGCTGTTCACTACATGAGGTATCTCATCTTTTCCAACCCTCTTTGCCAGTATCAGGGAGGATTCGTTGAAAGATCATCAACCAGTCTAGCACTGAAGCTCAGAAGCATCCAGAGACCTATGCATCGGAGTGGTCCACATGAGGCTTCATGTGAAATTTAAAGCACTTTGAGTCTGGACTCTCTTCTCTGTTCTTTGGTTGAAATCCCACACACTCCAAGAGCAATAGCCTACTTCCTTCCTTGGCTGTTTCAACCTTTATATGTTTGTAGGCAGAAACATTTCTCTTGGAATCTTCCAGGAGTTTCATAGTCTTTCTGAATGTGTCCTAGGGTGATTGTTAAGGCACCCAGAAAGCCAAAAGGATTTTATTTATTTAATTAATGAGCCCAAACCCAAAGGCATTCCTTTGGCTCTGAAATTGTAGCCAAGTCATCTGCTCCCCTCCTGCCATGAGGCACCCACCATGGAGATGGTATCCAAGTGAGGCCCCACCAGGATCCTGGGGAGTGAAAATGTTCCTTTTGCAGTAGGTGGGATGGAGCTATTCCTCTTGCTGTTAAAAACAAAACAAACTCTTTCCACCCTACTATCACGTTGCAGACTCCTATGAAATTTGCCCTGTGTCATATTCCTCTGAATCTTTTTCTGGCCCCACTAATTTCCAGGTTCTGAACTCCCATGGAATATCTGTGTTTCTCATTAATTTCCACAGATGTATTTCCCTTTCCTCTAAGTGGAATCTTGGCATCCTGAGCTTGGTCTAGATTTCTAACCTACAGACCTCATGTACATTACTGTGGTCTTGGAGGACATTCTCTTTCGCCTCATTTCATCACTCTCAGGTAATGAACTTGGCCAAAGGAGGCTGGGTGAAGTTGAGCTCAGTCAGCAGCATGTACTGTCCCTTATTCCCTGGAGTGGCTTCTTGAGTCACTGTCACATCTTCAGTCAAAATTAGATGGACTGGCCTCTGCCCCATAAGATTTCACCATGGACATCCCCTTAAAGCATGCATGGTAAAGGGCTCTGATTTCAATTTCTGGCTTCTTAGGTACAACATATTTATTTAACGTATACTAACATTATTTAACAACACACTCAGATCAGTTATTTCATTGAGGTACCTGAGGCTACAGCATTCTGCCAACCACAGATAGACAGAAAACAAACATTGTCTCCCTTTCACAGCTTTGTTCTAGAAGGAAACTTTTCCATCCCCTCAAAAAGCCATGAAGAAACCCCACCGCTGGGAGCTGAGCCTGCGCACCCGCCGCGGGTAAGCCCCTGCGCCCCTCTGCCCCGCCTCTGCGTTCCCGCGACTAAC